>JAKJJM010054728.1:0-10572 GCA_021901965.1 Pipa carvalhoi | reverse complement strand
GACCGATCCATATATAAGGCGCACCGGACTATAAGGCGCACTCGTGATTTTAGAGAAAATTTTAGTATTTTATGTGCGCCTTATAGTCCGGAAAATACGGTACTCTTAACAAGTGCTGCAATCCTCTTTACTTCCTGTTCCTATGTGTTTTGGTGAATTGAGCAAGCACAGAAGCAGTTTTCTAACCTAAAAATGTTTAGGCTTTACTTATCATTTAAAGTTCCATAGCCCCAAGTCCACTAAAACTACTTGTTTTCATTGCTGCCGCCTGACTAACATGTCTAGGAATAGTTAGCACTGTAATTAATATTAAAGATCTGTACATGGTCAGGGCAAACTAGCAGTAAAAGCACAGCAATCCACTCTTGAACTGGGTAACATTGATTAGGAGGAGAGTTACTGAGGGTGCAGGCAAACATGGAACTGTTCCTGGAGTCTGTATACTGGCATTTCCCCTTCAAATCAATGGTGGTCTGTTCTTTGTGATTGGATTTTGCTTTGAGTTTTCCAATCAACTTCAGCTACACCAAACATTGTAATCAGCACAGTTGTTTGAAAACTTTGAAACAGAAGCCTTTCAGTAATGCCCCAGCAAAGGACCTGTTTTTAACTCTACCAATATAGAAACGTTGCAAAAATTTTTGAAACCTGAATTTTTCAGTGGAAAGACGCAGTTCGTGTATTAGAGTTCTCCTTAAACACCTCTTGCACAATATTGTCTGTAAAGTAACATTGCTTGTGGGTTTTTTTTTTTAGAATGTGGAGGATGTTGCTTGATCTCTGTGCTGTTGAGTGACTGTAAACCGCACAAAAGGGTTTAAAGGGGTTTAAATGAGAATAGTTAAGCCTCACTGGTCTTAGAAGTACAGAAAATCATGTCTCTTATATAATTCAGCAATTGGCTTTGTTTCAGCACATAAGTGCATTAATTATTTTAACTACCTAGCATTGGGTTAATGGTTGCAGGAAATGTTTTTGCCCTCACCCTACTAAATTTGTGCTTGGATGACCATTTTCCATTCTATTATCCTTTAGAAATTAGTACATTTATATTCAATGCCGACATCTTTCCGTACACAAATTTGCATAAGGATCGTCAACAAATGGGCTGGATTTGCACTTACAGATACAGCCAACGGCTGTGGATGGAGTCAGTCATGTTTTCTTATCGCTGAATCATAAAATTCATGTCCTTTTTGTTTATAGTGTTGTATATTTCTAACGAATTACAAAATGCAAATGCTGTCTTATACCTATACAGAGATTCAGATTTTTAATAGGACAGTACAGTTGGAGCGGTCACTGTTTAGGCTGGTATCACGATAGCCTTTTACATTGCTGTGGTTTTTTCTAAGTTATTTTTTATTCCTTTACTTACCATAAAAAAACCAGATATATTTCAACTAAGTAGTAGTTCTACATCCAGCACTTTGGTCACTTCCCATGAGTTAAGTGTCCAGTGTATCAGCAGGGGAATAAGCTCATGTTGTAGAGCGCTAGCATGGCCCAAGGCTTACACAAGAATCGCTGCTTTTATAGTGTTGTTTGACTGATGATGATAATTCTGTTATTGTGCCCTTCCAAAACCTGTAGCAATGGGTTCTGTGAATGGATGTCTTGCTCAGGATTTGCTGACCATGTGCTAGCAGCAAGTTTGCCATCATTAAAGGGCTAGTTAGTAATTACAGAAAAAAAACATATGGATTGGCATGGTTGTTAAAGTAGGTATACAGGCTTATGTTTTATTTTAATTTTTGGTTATAATGTACTTTTAAGATGTCTATTTAGTAACAGGGTCTGTTAAGAGGATATGCAGGAAATGTTCTGTTTGGAAGTTCTTTCCTGCATATCAGGTAGGTTTTATTTCTTCCCTGGCAGTAAAGGGGAGCACAGATGATTTTTTTGTTTTTTAAATGAAATACATCCTTAAAAAATGTCTTATTGCTTTTTAGTTAGGTCTGATTTCAGAAAAAAGATCAAGCAGAAAATGTTTAAAATGGTATCGTCGTATTGTGCCCTTATTTTGTTTTTGTCATCAGAGTTTTATACATTCATGCACTTGGTGGATGTTTCGTTGTTAGGAAGAGAGTCTTGCATTCAACACATTTTGTGACTTAGTTCATTAGCGCTATATCCATGCATTTTTATGTTAGTTGGAGCAGGACATCTGACAGTTGGGAATGCATTGACTGCAAACCTCTGGACCGAAGACAGCTCGGAGACTAATTCAATTTGAAACTCTTTGGATCAAATTACTTGAGGCTGGGAGCCCTCATGCTGCAATTTCTCATGCTCTTTAAATGACAGATGTTGTGTGGATTTGTTGGACAGGCTTTAGGAAGGGATAGTTAATGTATTAAGTGTTAAGTTTTGTTTTTTGTTTTTTATATAGATTTTTCTACCTGATGCCCACTTATTGTCTGTTTTGACTTTTCTTTTACAACCCATTGGATGACTGTTCAGAATCTGGTTCTGTCATGTATTTCTGCCTGTTGCAATGGCTGGGATCACTTCATACCCAAATCTGCACCCTTGGTGAGATTGGAGGGGTAAATCGGCCACTTGATATTATTACATGTAATTGTGGTCTAAAGGATTATTGGCATGACTTCATGATACACAGCAATTATGTGTTATCTGTGGAGAGTGCACCCAGGCATAAATGAATTGAAATTGGCATGCAGTTCCTGTGTTCTGACACTGATGTACATGGATATATGTACACTGGAGAAACACTCCAGTGCAAGTTTGCTAGCAGCTGTTTTGTCACGGGGCAGCAATGTGCCTTATTTGACATTAGCATAAACATACTTGTTTTACTGTGTGCCTGAGGGAGTTACAGACGTTATCCATATGCACAGTGGTGCCTCAGAAATCCCTGATCTTATCCAGTTTCTTGGCCTAGTTAAGTGAAAAGAATATCCCAGAGGCTTCCCCCCTTTCTGCTATAAGGACAGTACTTGTGACTGCCTGCAAAATACTTGATCTTATCAGGTCAAATGGCATTTCTTTGTAAAGAGAATGGCATTGCTTCTTTAGCAGGGAAAATATAGCTTGCATAAATGATTCTTTAATAAGTATTCAGACAAAACTTTACCATACTACGTCTCGGTGTGAAAAAATAATTTCCATAGCAAGACAGAGATGCTGGTGTGTACCCACAAACACATCACTTATAAGGGATTGTAAGATGTCTGTCCTTTATTTCCTGATGGTTCCTGGTCCCCCAGGTGGAAGGTGTTTAAGTGTCTGAATACTCTGTACACCTGGAATTCCCTGCTAATTCTTAGAAGCCCTTAATCAGGAGTGTTATATCGCTTATTGTTAAAGGGAAGGTTAAGCGCACTACTATTTGTACAAATTTAGAAATCCATTACGTTCCATCTTAGACTTGAAAACATTTTTTGTTGATTTTGATACAGAACTTATCTACCTTACAGAATTTTTCTTTTTGTAATCTGGCTTGTAATCCTAATGCTGGTTTATGTATAGATTGCTTTATTTACAACAGATGAAGGAAAAGAGGTGTGTGTGTGGATTCATTTTGACTGCAAAACAATTAGCTTCCCCTAGGGTCAGACATGCATGGTTTGGGCTAAAAGTCACCCTGACTAGCACAAAAGTCATTTTGTAAAGCTAAGGTTCTCCTACAGGAGCATAATGCAATTCTGTTGCCCTGAAAGATTATGATTTTTACTTGTGCATTTTCATCTGTGCACAAAATGCCCCGAAGCACTTCTGCTCCAGAAAGCAAACTGACTATTCAGAAATATTGCTTACATGCTCTGCTCCAGCCAGTCGGAATTAATTTCACTGATTCCATTAGAGGGTTAGGAGTGCTGTATGGATGGACGGAAATGTTTTACCATTAAACTCAGGCACTTTACTAATGTTTCATCTTCTGTCTTTCCTGTAGTCGTGACATGGAGAATAAAGAGACACTCAGGGGGCTACAGAAAATGGATGACCGCCCAGAGGAGCGCATGATCAGGGAAAAACTCAAGGCGACATGTATGCCAGCCTGGAAACATGAATGGTTGGAAAGAAAAAACAGGCGAGGCCCAGTGGTATGTTACAGCTACTTGTACACTTTTTGAACATGGAGTTGTACTGCCCTCTTATGTTCATAATAAAGCAAATCCATAGTCTGTTCTATGGATAGAACTGTAACTGATATGAAGAACGGCCATTAATGTCTGATAAAAGTTCTTCGCAATGGTGTGCGCTGTAAGCGCCAGTTCTAGTTTCTCTTTCTAGTTGTAGATTAAGTTGCTTCATTTGGATAAAACTGCAGTGCAACATACATTATGCAGGGATTTTATACTATTGCCTTAGAAAGCAAGCTTTGCAATGTTTAATATTTGTGCCTAATGGTGCAGTACTATTAAGATTTGATTGTTGTTCAGTCTTACAGATTGTGTGCTTGTACATGCTCTGTAATTGCCTTTTTTACATAAATGAGTGATTTATAAAATGCAAGTATGATCTTGTTTTGAAATGACTTCATTTTTAAACTTTGTTTTCCACTATCTTATTTTAATATGAATAAATGTGTTTGGTCATTTTTCTCCTATAACCTAGGTTGTAAAACCAATTCCTGTAAAAGCAGATGGGACTGAAGCAATTAAGGCAGACTCTGCTGATGGCTCATTGAATGGGTTGTCCCATGTTCCTAAAGGAAGGCGGAGCCCTTCACCAAGTAGCTCATCCAGCTCATCCAAATCCACAAAGCCAGAGTCTCCAGGAGTGAAAAGGAGAGGGCTTTCCCCAGTCCCTGTAAGTTCTTGGGTGATGATAATATACTCTTGGTGTAGAAACTCAAGCCTTAAAAGGGTTATATTCCCAATAATGAAATGACCCCATATACCTTTTCCCTATTTAGTCTGTGCTTCTAGAAAGTGTCCTTTTATTTTAAAAATACATTTCATTTAATGTCAGTTTTTCTGGGGCTTGGTATGTGTCATGTACTGGTCATGATGGTGGTGCTGTAGAAAGAGAGCATCTTCTCCATCAAAATTTCTGTGTACATCTTAAGTAGAAGATCTGTATGCTGTCCTATGGTTTTAAGTTTGCAGTGAATTGATGATCAATAATATGGTGTTATTATCATTAGGCCCAGTGAAGATATGTTAAAGTGGGAGGAGCTGCCAGTGTTGAATACTTTATCGACAAGTTTGGGGTTGCCTGTGTGGACATAATTTTAAAACTTTTTTAAAGTTTGATTTTTAACTTCCTCATAATTCACTATTTTAGTTATTGCTTTGGAGCCTTCCCTAAATAATAGTGTAGCAATGGCTGTTGTCTTTTCTTGAGAAATTTCTCTGGCCCTTTGCGTCTGTTGGCATGAAATAAATAGTATGGAAGTTACTGACCATAAAAGGAATATGTGTTTTTATATATTTTTGTGCATATAAACAGTTTCTGTCTGTACACTCACCAACAATATGCAGTTTTTCTAGTGATTTAAATGCCCAGATTACCCACATGAACAACGCAAGCACAAACAGATCTTTGTGATGCATCAAACGATTGGAACCAATTTTAAACATGTCCTGCTGCATAGATTTCTTTGTAGTCAGCCTTTGAAGAAACGGATGTATGAATTTAACACCCCTAATCTATAGCTATTGCTCAACTTTGTGTAACAAATGATTACTAGGGTAGCTGATAATTATGGTTGAGCAAAATGAGAGGGCAATGCTGGCATAAAATATACAGGCCTGTTTCACATCTGTAAATCACCCAGGTCTTCTACTAATTGGGTTCACTGGCTGCCCTATTGTTTTCCCTGATACTTGCGTTTTCACAAACTAATTGCACAGTGTAAAGTGTTGCATTTGATAACTGCCCATTTATTTTGATTGTACTTCTGGCAGCCTTGAAAATATGCCTGCAGCCTTTCTTTTAGTGGCTTGTGGGACTTTTTTCCAGTGTGCCACTGGTGATACAATAGAAGTCAGCTGGCAGCTATCAGATTGTTTTTGCATCAGCAAAAATTGTGTCCCTGGTCTATATGTTTTAATGCAAGTGCCAGGAAAAACAATAGAATCTTCACACAGGCAGTCCAGCTGAGTTGCAGATGCAGAATAGTCATAAGGGACTGTAAGGTAAAAAATAAAACTCTAAACATATTGCAGTAATGTTTTATGGACATTATTGAAACGTGCAAATTGAAAACCTATACATTTCTTTAAATCAGTTTCAGAGTGGACGCGTCACACCCCCTCGAAGAGCTCCTTCGCCTGATGGCTTTTCACCTTATAGTCCTGAAGAGACCAGTCGGAGGGTCCATAAAGTAATGCGGGCAAGGCTGTATCTGCTGCAGCAGATTGGACCGAACTCTTTTTTAATAGGCGGTGATAGCCCAGATAATAAATACAGAGTTTTCATTGGACCTCAGGTAAGAATGCAAGTTAAACTTAGTTGTTTTTGTTCATTCTACTCTGTTCCAATCCAATGTTTCTTGTAATCATGCAGATCATGCAGCAAGTGCTCTTGGAATTTCCAACAGGTCCACATAAACCCGCTGTTCTTTATTACAGACTTGCAGCTGTGGCAGAGGAGCATTTTGTATCCATCTTCTTTTTGTCATGTTAAGAGTCTTCCAGCTAGAGCCATCTGACACCTTGTTGTGGAGGAAATCACTGAAGAATTTTGAGGTAGGCTTAACCTGTGTTCTCTGTAATAAGGTAGCAGTTTGCTAGGCTCCTGCTGTTTTTGCAAGTAGTGGAAGAATGGTTAGGCGCTTCACAATCATAGTAGAAAAACTACTTCATAAACCTGTGCTTCATTAAAGAGAAAATCTTTTTAGGCCAGTGTCACACTGGCTGTTTTGTAGCTGAGCTGTTGAATGCAGTGAATGCTATTTTTACAGCTCAGACACAAACAGCCAGAGTGACACCAGCCTTAAAGATTACGTTAAGATTTAGGTTAATTCCCCTGATTGTTGAAGCTGAAATAACTACAGGTAATATTAGGTGTAATGCAGGCTATTCAGTTCCCTTGGGGAAGCTGATGTTCAGTAATTTTATTGCACATCATGGCAAAGCTGGAGATTTCATAGTCATTACCATTTTCTTTTTGTCTGGTAGGTTGAGAGTTTGTTCCAGAAATATCACAGTAGACGTAGCTCAAGGATCAAAGCTCCATCTCGTAACACCATCCAGAAGTTTGTATCACGCATGTCCAATTCCCATACATTGTCATCATCTACCACCTCAACATCTAGTTCAGATACCAGGTTTGTACATAGAGTCCACTTCCAAATTGTTCCAAGCCAATAAAATTATCTTTATAGCATTTATATTTTGTAGAAGTAAAAACCATGCCTGACATGCTCTTATTGTGTTTTAGCCATGTTGCCTAGTATACAATGAAAAAGCTTGATAATAACGATTAATATTAGATGTCTATCTGGGCATGCATACGCAACAATGATATGAATATTTAAAGGTTCTGAATCGTCCATGAGACTTCAGATGTGAAACAACTTGAGAATGTATTGGAATCATATAGAATGGTTCATTGTGTTAGAAGCTTCTAAGAATTACCATAGCAGTAACAAGTATGGAGCAAGACAACCAAAGATAATGTAATATATCACTATCCAAACCATAGGTGAAACAGGGATGGAAGTTGGAAGACTGATAGCTTAAGGAAACCTAGAGTTGGTTCTAAATTCTTAGTAATAAATCCTAAAACAAGGGTAACAATAGAAGGAGGAACTCTACTACCTCAGCTGGCATAGCTTTGGAGGGTGTATTAGAGTTTTTTTTCATTTAAAATGAAAATGGCGCACATACATACAAGGATATTGTCACTTATTCTGCATTAATGGTGGTTCTCATTTCTAGGAAGTATATTCTTATGTAAAATTCCTCATTTTATTAATGCGTAAGGCATAATTTGTCTACATTTCAACTGAAAGCAATGAGAAGCAGTTTTATCACACTACTATTAAGTTGTCTGCCTTTGCACCTGTCTTATCACAGGCATTGTGCAGATGAGAATGCACTGATAAAAACTGATGCTTGGTTTTACAGCCTGAGGCAGGCAGTTGGGCTGTTTATTTCGGTTCTTCAGAGAGCTTGTATTTCACTAATAAAGCAAAATCAGACTGCTTTATTGTCAGGGATGGATCAGGCACATAATCACCACTGCAAAATGCAATTAAGTTTCTTCCTATTAGGCCAGTGCCCAATGCAATTATGTTTCTTCCTATTAGGCTGTTTTGTAGCTTGGCTGGAAAATATTATCAATTGTTTCTTGTGGGATAATCCACACAGGCTAATTTGTTTTGCACCATAGACAACAATGAGTCTAATTAGAAACAACTCTGCTACAAAACAGCCAATGTAACACTTTACTAAACCATAAACATGCAAGTACAAACAAAAAATTGTCAGTGAACACTCAGTGTTCAGTCACAGCAGTGCTGCTCATAGGTTTTTAAGGGATGAGATTATTTTAAGATGTTACCATGGTCATATTATTAATTTAACACACACACAAAAAAGATTTAGTGATTCTTAGTTCTTATAAACCAAAGCTGGTCGTCCTGATTAAAAGAAGGTGTTTTATGGTCACTACAATCTACCCGATTTCTCAATGTTCTTTTCAGAGTGGATTTAATCATTGTGCTGAATGTCTATAATTAAGTCCATGATGTTCCTATGCAAACAGTTCATATCAAAGAGAAGTATCTGGATAATTTCTTTGGTTAAATCCCTTTAATTTGGACTTTCTGGATATTTCTTTGATTTATATTTTAGCTGTAAAGCCTTGAAGCCTAAAACAATGAAACCTAACACTTTTTTTTATTTTAAGAGTACCAGATTTTTGAATGTAAACTTCCACATCTTTTAGAAAGGTTCTGTTTGAACTTTGCTGGCTTGTTTAGCAAGATGACAGCTTGTTTATCTCCATGATGATTTAATTCACAGCCAATGCCAGTGGAGTCTGCTCTCTAATTAGGGTTTCCTTTTTCAAACTTTGATCATTTATTAAAGACAGACTTTTGAGTAAGCGGTTTGCACGCAATTTTAACTTTGGACGTTACATTTTTACACTCTTCACATCCATATGTGATTGAGATTTGTGGAGACGTCCCTACTTCAGAAGGAAAAAGAATTTAAAGGAATTTACAAATTGGAAACCACTATGTTTATAATGGTAGTAATTACGCAAACGGCAGTGCTCCTTCTGGAAATTGTAAGAAGGTAAACATTAGTTATCTTTAAGACAAAGTGGTTTATTAAGTATCTGAGTAGAAAAACAAACTTTTAAAGCCACAGAACTTGCTTACATTTCAGTTTAAACTGGGATTAATTCCCTCCCTCTAAGTGACAGAACATGGGACACTTCATTTTTTTTTTTTAAGTATCTGCTTTGGGTTGTTTTCCCAGTACTTTTGTATCCAGAAGCAGACAATCCACCCGGTTACTTACTGTCTGTCTCCCACACCATCAAAATTAAACTCACCCTCCGCTAAGTCTAGGAAATCCTATTTAAGAATGATACCATTAGAAAGGCAGCAGAGAATAATGTAAAAGTGAGGAAATCAGGATTTGGCTAGTCTTGCAATTATAGGTTGTTACTTACGTAGGTGGAGAAATGTAAACCAGGTCTATAAGCTGATCTAGGTTCCCTGTGCCCTAGGTGGGGTGTGTATATTGTCCTGCTCGGATTTTTGGCTGAAGGGCATCCGGAAATTGTAATTTTGTAAGACTACAAAATCGGGCCTTCCACTTAACTGGTGAATGAATTGGTCATGATGATAAATCTGCACCCCAGTGGATTATATATTTAATGGTGTCCTGGTCCCATGTAATGACTAGGTCCTTAAGCTCTTTCTCATATAATAATTTTTCCAGTTGAGTTACATTACTAGGGGTGTTTCTATCATTTTATTTTAGCTAAATTATTTATACAGTATTGGATATTTCGTTTTTGGATTAAATTCTAGACTGCTTCAGACAGAACTGTTATCTCATCTTCTGTTACCAACCCATCCCAAGGTAGGGAAGGGCCTAATTTTATAGACCTTCTGTTTTCATAATAATTTCTGTTTGTAATTAAAATGTCTTATTTTATTTTGTAGCCTGAAAGATGAAGAGGAGCAGATGTGCCCAATCTGCTTGCTGGGCATGCTGGATGAAGAGAGCCTGACTGTATGTGAAGAAGGCTGCAGAAACAAGCTACACCATCACTGCATGTCGATTTGTACGTCACTAGCATGACACTATTTATCACTGTCTTGTCCTTTAGTTGGTAGTGCATAGTGCCGTGATCTACCAACAGTTTGTCAGAATCCCTTTGCTGCTCTTGTGTCTTCAGTTTTATGTGCTTTTATGAAGCTAAGTGATAACTGTTTTGTATGGTTTACTTTTAAGGTTATGCTTAGAAGTGCAGTTCAACCATGTGTAAGGGATTAGCCCACCCTGTATCAGGGATTTGTAATAACCGACACTCAGTCCTTTTAGGTAACAAAAATAGCAGTCCTGTTTAATTAGCTTCACAGGTACATCCGTTTGTTAAGCAAAAACACATAAAAATCATGTCGTACACTTGCTT
>JAKJJM010054691.1:0-11968 GCA_021901965.1 Pipa carvalhoi | reverse complement strand
GATACTGGGCATGAGAGACCAAATCCATATAAAAATAAAGTCAATGTTTCAGCCCTTTCTTTAACCAATTGCTTGTGCTGGGTTAACTACACCTGTAATTTGTGAAGGATGGAAATATGTAAATAATTTATACCTCAAAAAGCATTTATTTAGCTTTTATTTAACTGTGCCAAAAAGTCAGGCAAATAACTGTTGGTCACTAAACTGTTCTTTTATGGACCTCTGACCCACCCAAGCATTGCTGAATCATACTACATCATGTTCCATTAGTAGAAGGGATGATTTATAATAGGTTTATGCAAAATTTGGCAACCCATTTCTTTTTTAAATCCACCCATTAGGCCATTAATATGAAATAAACGTATTGTTTATGTTAGGAAACATTTTCAGGCATTATTTAGGATGCTAGTAGCTATACATTTCTCTACTTAAAGAAATACTAAATTATCTTTATAAATCACATTCTTTTTTATTTATCCTACCTGCCAGCAATACAATAAACCCATAGTCTTTCCCTTCCAAGACACCTACTTGATTATCTCTGCTTCTTCTCCATGCATAATTTCACCAGAACATGGCAGTCTTTGTAGCAATTCAGTTCCACCCCACCCTGCAGAAAAGGTACCATCCTGAGCACTTGCTTTTTACAGAGCATGTGTGAAAACTAGCACCAGCAGAGTGTATGCCTCATTGATATTCACAATATAATGAAGCATATGACATTCTTTAGCCAGTCAAACAATATAAGTGATGAAGTGTCAGGAGTGGTACTCACCAGCCTCTCTGTCTCCCTTTTTTGGTGGATTGACGCCGGCGTCAGTAGCTGTCTATATCATTACAAATGTGCATCAGTAACCATCTACGTCATTATGTATACGCGTCAGTATTCATCTACATCATTGCATGTGCGTCTATTTTGCATGTATGTATAGCTGATGTAATCACGCTACCGCTACGGTTGCATTCCCACCAGTTTGCCTTTAAAAGTCAAACAGTTCCTAGTTTACTACCTGTTTTTTTCTGTGACATTGATAACCCATGTACACACATCACTGGCATTGTTGCTTTAAGGAACAGTATTAAACTGTAACAGAATTGGGTTGTGTTGTGAAGGGAATTGTTTAAGTAAGCACTTTGTCTCAGTGCATTGAAAACAGGTAAATCAATTACGGGCTGATTATTCTTGACCACACATAAATGCAGTATTGTTATGTTTCCAGTACAAACGGAACTTCAGTTCTTTTTAAATGTCTCCTACCTGCAAACAATGCAGCTAATATCAAATATGCAACCTCCATTTTGTGATACTGTAAGTTTCACTTAACATTGCCAAGTTAAATAATATTTTAGTGGAATTCTAGTGTGAATCCATTCTGTTGCTTTGTTGCCTTTATCTCAACATCTTCTGTAAATTAACTAGTGACTAGTGATTAGTAAATCCATTGTAAAGGGATGTTCTCTTTCCCAAATCTGTTTTCTTTAAATAATCCTATTTCATTTTTGCACATCTATAAACATCATTGTACTTTAGTTTTATAATCAAAGAATTGCAGGTTTCATAACAGTTAAATGTACCATTTTCTGCCTCTGCAGAGCTCTCTTATCTGAGGCACTGCGCTGAAAAGCTCACCAAGCTGCAGTAATGAAAACAATGATTTCTTGAGTCTGTTATAAAGTTAGTCTGTACCAGCTACAAGGAGGCTGTGAACAGCAAGTAAACACAGCTGTCACATTTTTCTTTGCAGTTTACAAAATGAAAACTTACACACTGGAAGGAGCATGTAAATAGTAAAAGAAAAGTGTTACTTTGCAGATGATAATATTCCCTTAATGACATGAAAAAAAGAAGTCCTTGGGCGGTATTTAATAAAGTCGGAAAGACCGGTACCGGTCTTTCCGACTTTATTGCGGTCCCGATTTCCAGATTATGGAAATCGGTGTTTCTCGATTTCCATAATATGGAAATCGGGTACTTGTACCGAAAAAATCCGCAGCCATTTAAATCAATGGCTACGGATCGATACAAATACCCAATTTCCATATTATGGAGTCTTTTTGTGCTTAATAAATACCGCCCATAGACTGTTGCATTTCAGCTTCCCATACAAATTAAAAGAAGCATTGTTCAGTCATAGGGAACTTGGTAAAAATGTGCACACTTATTGCCATCACGAAATTGTTAAGTTGGTTTTGCTTGTTTCTTATTTGTCATCTTAATTAAATGATAAAAACATAAAGTGCGATTACAAGCAGTAGAGTTGTTCACACTACAGTGGATGAGGCACCTGGAAACTTCTTAAGGATCTTGAGTTCTAATGTTGCTGAAAATAAATCAGGGAAATTCATCAAAAGTGCCAAACAATTACAAAGGTCTAGTAACCCATAACAACCAATCACAAGTTGTCAATTACAAGTTTAAGGAAGCTGAATATCTGATTGTGATCCCCTGACTGTGTTTTGTGACTAAGTATTTTTAGGTTCAGCCATGCAATATTCTCCTAGGGGAATCTTTACAACTATGAATTTATTTATTTTTAACAGCTTGTTAAAAATTGTATAATATAATTTATGATCATTTTCTGCAGCATAAACAACAAATGTTATTTTCTATATTGTTATAGGGAATATACAGCTGTATTCATGGTGTTCCAATAGAAGACAGACAATCTGCCATGAATTCTCCATCAGCCACCATGAACAATACTCATTCCAATATTCTTCGCCTCCTCCGCACAGCTAAGAACATGGCAAATCTTTCTGGGGTAAATGGCTCTCCACAGAGCGCCTTGGACTTTATACGACGGGAGTCTTCAGTATATGATATCTCAGAACATCGGCGGAGTTTTACCCATTCAGATTGTAAGTCATTTCAACCAGAGGAGAATCTTTTTAGTGATTATATATCTGAGGTGGAGAGAACCTTTGGGAACCTTCAGCTTAAGGACAACAATGTTTATCAGGATCACTTTCACCACCATCGTCCTCACAGCATTGGAAGCAACAGCTCAATTGATGGTTTGTATGACTGTGATAATGCTCCCTTCACAACACAACCCAGATCTCTGTCAAAGAAACCTCTAGACATAGGTTTACCCTCTAAGCACCCATCATCACAAATAGGTGATCTTTATGGCAAATTTTCTTTCAAGAGTGATCGATATGGTGCTCCTGATGACTTAATAAGATCTGATGTTTCTGATATATCTACACATACTGTGACCTATGGGAACATAGAAGGTAATGCAAAGAGAAGAAAACAGTACAAAGATAGCTTAAAGAAACGCCCAGCATCTGCCAAGTCCAGACGGGAATTTGATGAGATTGAGCTGGCTTATCGCAGGCGTCCTAGGTCCCCAGACCACAAGCGCTATTTTCGGGACAAAGAGGGCTTACGGGATTTTTATCTGGATCAATTCAGGACCAAGGAAAACAATCCACATTGGGAGCATGTAGACTTGACTGATATCTACAAAGAAAGAGGGGATGAGTTTAAACATGAAAGTTCTTGTTCAAATAGGCAACATCAGAAGCATGCAGGAGAGTTTGGACAAAATGAACGTAAACATGGCTCAGGAGGAAATGCCTGGGAGAAAAACATGGGTAATATGGAATGGGAAGAGAGGGCTGCAACCAACTTCTGCCGAAATTGCCCTTCAAAAATGCATAACTACACAGGCCAAAACACTAATCGTCCAGCTTGTATTCGTTGTGAAGTTTGCAAGAAAGCAGGCAACCTTTATGACATCAGTGAGGACAATTCATTGCAGGATCTGGATGCCCGGCCCATTCCAGCATCCAACTCCAAATATCCACAGAGCCCATCTAATGGCAAGGCTCAGAAAAGAAACCGAAGCAAACTCCACCGCCAGCATTCTTATGACACCTTTGTGGACCTTCAGAAAGAAGATGTTACCCTAGCTCCCCGTAGTGTTAGCCTGAAAGATAAAGAACGCTTCTTGGATGGTAGCCCCTATGCCCATATGTTTGAGATGCCCAATGAAACCTCCTTCACCAGCAAGTCCCATGGTCCAAGTCACAATCCTGGGGGCTACATGCTCAGTCGTTCTCTGTACCCAGACCGGGTCACCCAAAACCCATTCATACCCACATTTGGGGATGACCAATGTCTACTGCATGGGAGCAAGCCCTACTACTTTAGACAGCCTGCCATTGGTGGCTTGAAGGGAAGGTCGGACTTTCGAGCGGCTGGAAAGTCACTCACTGCTCTACATGCGGGTCCCCCAGGCCGTTTCCAAAAAGACATTTGTATAGGAAACCAACCCAATGCCTGCGTTTCAAATAATAAGAATCCCAGGTCTTTCAACAACTCTACCAATGGCCATGTGTATGAGAAATTGTCCAGCATTGAATCTGACGTCTGAGAGGGGGAGGTGGGCTGGGACCTATATTCTCCCCTTCCCAAACCCAAATATATTTCTCTTACAGTAAAGTAGAACAAAGGTGTTCATGAAAGCTGTTGGAGCAGGATATATGAAATGCAGCCTTTTTATTCCCATCATCTTTCTTCTCTTACTGGGGTCATCTCGTATTTCAAAACATGTGAAGTTCATATCTCATCATGCAGAAGCACGGAGCTGACATCAGAGGAGGGTGTGGGGTTGTTTGTTTTAATTTATTAAAGACATTAGTTGAATGCTGTAATGGAGGCAGAAAAAAATAGGTAAAGACATTAAAAAAATAGTTTTCTTCCATAACTATATTGCGAAGAGCTGGGAGAAGACATGTTATAAGGGGTTTCTTAAGAACATCATGAAAGGTCGATATAGGGAAAGTTTCAGTGAAGGAAAATCAAAGAGGGTACTGCTTACATTATAGGAAGCTTCCATGAAACCCTCAGTCTGGGCATCCTTTGTTTATAAGCCCATATTTCATGCCATCTCTTTAGAAAGGTTAACTGGGAACTGCCCAATGTGAATGATGTAGTGTGTCTGTGTGTGGAATGTCCAAAGATCCAGGATGATCGTACTTTATAATAATTGTGTACAAGATAGATTCCATTGCTTCTATATCCAATTCAGTTTCTCTTAAACCATTCCAATTTTGGCTGCACATTTAATGCATATTAAATTTTAGCAGTCTTTTTTTTTTCTAGAGCTTAAGGCTTGACAACCAACAGAATCAGAATACTACAAAATAGCAATCTTATGTCTAAATAAAAAAATAGTTCATCTAAAAAATGTTGGGCTGTTGCCAAATATTTAAACAAGGAATACACTAAGTACTTAATTTAATAGTACTGATTTGTACCTGAAATGATATACATACCAGAGCTTAGTAAAAAGTAAATTAACAGTCTAACAATGACATTGGCATCATAGAATATCAAGCAGTATAGACTTAAATAGGTTTTTGTATTTTTGATATAAATATTTTGCAAATTGTGTTCTTGATTCTGGTTTTCTTTAGATGTATGCTTTGGAGGCTCATCCTCATGATAGGGATTTTTATTTCTACTGACTATTTAAAAAAATAAAAAAAATGTCCATACACATAGCAGGAGAACAAGATGTGAGTCACATCTGGATCAAAGGGCTTCCCTATCATAGAACTAGCTTTTTAGAAGCAGTACAAATATGGGGTAAGGATTTGTGA
This sequence comes from Pipa carvalhoi, assembly GCA_021901965.1. NCBI lineage: Eukaryota > Metazoa > Chordata > Amphibia > Anura > Pipidae > Pipa > Pipa carvalhoi. The sequence goes on along the minus strand of JAKJJM010054691.1, from coordinate 6,355 downwards.
TTGCCCTTCCCAGTGAGGGAACATTTAGCCATTTTTAACATGATTCAGATACATAAGCATATCACAATTCAGTGCCAATAGGGGAAACAAGCAATTGTCAAACTGCAGGTTTTTGCATCTAAGGACAAAGCAGTCATAAGAATCTTTACCTAACTACAGAGTAAACATGGCTATTGTTTTTAATCCATCAGCAGGTGCAATCTGCATAATCCAAGCGTGAAGACAAATATTGTAGGATATGCAAGAATAGAGTTAAGTTATGATTCATATTGAGAAATCACTGACAAACAAGATTGTTGATGTAAGTATGTGCAATGTTATTAGTATTTAATGAGGGCTTCTTCTCACTTGGTCTTCAGTTATAAAGCTACGACATGTAATATAATATTCACATATATTTGCACTCTTGCCGTTATGAACAAATGACACCTTCAGTATTATTTGTAAAAGTACTGAACATATTGTTTTGTGGCTGCTTAGAACCCATGGTGTGGCTGAATGTGATGAAAGCAGATGATTGAGGGCAGTCTCCTAGCACAAGAACTACTGTACAACCATAAGGGCATTAACCTTCACCTCTTTTAGGTGACAAATGGATATAGCTGGATAAAAAGTGGGAAGCGTCAACCTAGCCTCCAATTAGCCCTTCCATCACATTGAATGTGAGGGGAGAGAAATCAAGGTGCCGCTTCAGTCATCAGAAACAAGGGACGGGACCACACCGCCCACTGTTAATTTATTTATTTTTTGTAAATACATGATTGGGACATTTTTGATAGACTTTTCAATGAATTTCTAGTGACATGGAGGGAGAAGGTTGTGTGTCCTGCCCCAAGACACTTATTAATACTTGTTTTAAGGCTCTGTTATTCATGTGCCATTTTCCTGAGCCAAGGTCAAAGATGTCAGTGATCCCTGGCTCTCTTTATCATTTTTCTTCTTCATGTGCCAATTGACAGAGCTCAGTCCTTGATGGTGAGATGCTGTTATTTTGTGCCAATTTCTGGAGTCGTTCAATGCCAGGCTCTTAATAAATGTGCCAAATTACTAAAGCCACCTTAAAAAAATAACATCCCAATTAACTTACTCCAACATTTTTGAAGCCATCTAACTATGATGTGAAACTGACACAATCTTGCTGATGTTTAATATATTGGAGTTTAATTTACTTAAAGAGCAAAGGTTGTCGCATTGTGCACTATATTGACTTTTGAAGTAAAATTAAATTCCGAATCCAAGTTAGATTGTTATATTTCCACTAGGTTTAAAATCAAGCTTCATGTTTACTTTTCCACCTAAAGGTATTTGCATCAAGTATATAATATCAGCATTATTTAATCCTAAGCATGCTGGTTAAGTTGTCTAAAAGTGATAATATTTGGAAAATAAACAGGTATATGTGCAGTTTAGCAAATTTGGAACAAAACTAAAACCCATTTTACACCAGTACCAGTAGATGTCAGTGGAACATGATGTAAAAACACAATTCTGCATGAGACAATGTTAATACATCTAATTTTAACAATCCAGTTTCCCCAAGTATAAAGAAAACTATGTATTAATATACTGATCTACAAAAAAGATAGAAAATTAATACTGAATGTAGATCTATGTAGTCATAAACAGTGAAAAAAAATATCTAGCATAGAGATTTCCTGGTTAAAAATGATTCATATATGTCTTCTTTCAGTCTAGTCACTATGTGGTACCTTAATACACATGTGTCTTTGGTGGGGGGGTATGAACATAATTTGGTGCAAATGTGTGATTTTAGTGCTATTTCTGTATGAAGGTGCGTGAATACACAACTACTGTACATGACAGCAGATCTAACTTAGTCCTAGAGATGAATAACATATCACATCATACTTACTTATGGCAAACAGTCCTCAAGGCATTCTATGATATTGCTACTGGAAACCAGTTTCTTAACCCAGATAGTAGGCTGTGTAAGAGATAGCATTCAAATGGCTTGTGAATGGGGAAAGCAGACTGTGTGTTAGGGCCATGTGAGTAGAAATATTTAATAGTGAACTAATGTAGGAACCCAGACAGAACATTGGGTTTCTGCATTGGCTCACAAGCCAATAAGCAATTAGCCTAACATAACATAGGCTAATTGTTTATTGGCTGTGAACTAATGTAGGACATAATGTAAGTTTAATGGCTTATTGCACAGTTCATATACTTTGCTATAAAATTTTGCTCATGTAATATGTTAGAAATATTACCCACATAATTGCATGATTTTCACAAGGCCAGGAAAGAGTTCTGCACATGATTTTGTTCAGTGGGGAAAATGTGTGTTTCCCAGGCGCTTTAATAAAGCCTTCCCCACCTTTCTTAAATCTACATGAAGAATGGGTTGTGAATTATTAAAATTTTTCCCCTATTATAGTAATTGTTTTGCTTTGTGTTGCAAATTGGAAGTGCTTGATAAGGAACCCTAAAAATATCACATACTATGACTAAGTTAACCCCATGGAATAATATAAGGAGATAAAGTAACACAAAGAAATACATATGAATTCTTAAATAAGCCTTTAAATAAATAAACTGTCCATGGGTTTTGGATCCCTTGATATTAGTCACCTCATATCAGTATGGTGGCAGGAAGCCATTTTGTATTTCCTATGCTAGTAACATAAACCTTTTATCTCCAGCATTCAACAACCTACACATTCTCAGTGGTTTTAACTAAAGTGCTATACTTTCCCATGTAGCTTATCATATTGACAAACCTGTGTATCTGTTTGCATCAGTGGCGTAGCGCTTGTTTAGGGCGCCCGGGGCGGTCTACGGGGGGGGTGCTATCGGAGAATAGCGACGGCGCCCCCCTCCGCTCGGCACCCACCCCCTCCGCTGGGCGGCCGCCCCCTGCTCTTGTCCCCCGCCCCCTGCTCTCATCCCCGCCCCCGCCCGCCTCTAAAGACATCCTTGTAAACCTATGCCTATGGCATAGGCATACAAGCGTACAAGGATGCGGGCGGGGACGGGGACGAGCGCAGGGGGCGGCCGCTTTTGCAGTAAGAGGCAAAATGCCGCTCTGCTGGGCGTGCCACCCGGGGCGGACCGCCCCCCCGCCCCTCCCACGCTACGCCACTGGTTTGCATGTCCATTCATATTTTCATATAGTCGGTCTGGGTCGTGATAGTTCATCTCTATCCTAAAAAGTCCAGCAGCTATAAAGGATTAAAATTATCAACAAATTGAAGCTTCAGTTTAAGGCTGAGAAAAGGGTAATTTTGGAAGTGGTTCTTTCCTAGAAATATTTTCACTCAACTTTAATAATCAAAAGACATGGTGATGTTAAATTCACCATGGAGTACCAATCAAGTGTTGGTAATTTATTTCAGAGTTCTTTTATGTCACCGAACCAAAAACAAAGTAAAGGGTTGATGACTTTTATCATCTTAAACCTATAGCAATAATAATCATTTATATAAAATGCTATTTTGACCCTTCAACATTCTGGTATAATATATATATATATCTAAGTGGAAATATAACAAACAAATATAACCAGAAGAGAAGTCATCACTAATCAGTTTGTGTCAGCTTCACGTTCATTGTTCCCCCAGAGGGCTGTTGGCCAAATTAAGGTTTGAGGGGATTTGATTGTTCAGGGATACAGTTATAGATACAGTTGGCCTCCTTTGTAAAGTCAGCTTGTAATTTCTATTCTTGATGGTTTTCCACTTTTCGGCTGTAGAAACTTGTGCCGTTGATGTATAGGACACTTCATTTATTGAAAAACTTTTTTTTTTTCTTGTGTAGCTGGTTGTTCTACTCATTTATTTATTACTTTGTCTTTGTTTTTTCACAAGCAGCTGCTTATCCAGGCTGATCAGGCCATCTCTCTTTAGATGCTGCTACATGTATGAACCCGCTAGATATTATGAAGTGCATTCTGGTCTCACCACCAGGTAGAGCTCTGACTCTAAAACAGCTGATCCATCTGAATGACAAAAGATTAACCAGGAAGTGAACAAGTGCCAAACATGGTGGGAAGTAAAACTTCTTAAAGGAATAATGAAAAAGAGTTTTTGAGGAACAGTGAATTATGTAGGGGTTTTAAAGGGAAATAAACACCAAAGCTTTCTTAAACTCAATTTACTTCTCAAATAAAATAAAAAAAATAGGTTGTGCTTTGTTGATTTTTCATTTCCTACTGATTGTGACTTAGCAGATTAGATCTTCTTAAATATAAAGTTAATAATAGGTGTCCTTGTACTAGCATTATACTAGAAGTGCTTGGTATCCAAAACCTGGCCGCACATTCTGAAAAATTACAGAACAATATGGGAAGGTTTAAATGCTGCTACTTCTAATTTAAGTGAAATAAAAAAATCCCTTGGTATTTTTGGTGTTTATTTCTATTCAATATTCCCTCTGAATATCTACCAAAAATGCCCAGGAATGAAACATTGGGGTGTTGTTTAAAGTAGTTAACAAATTTTAATAGTATCTTTTTGGTAGATTTTGCAGGACCCTCCCCCTGGTGGGGAGTTATTTTGGCAAAAAAAATGCATTTGATGGCTACCAAGGAAATATATGTTCACTTCCTAAAAATGTAACAGGGGCTGTATTCTGGAACAGCACCACATAAGTAAATATATTTATTAAATATATATTAAACATTGATGTTAATAGGACCTGATCTTGTTAACATTATAAGTTCCTAATAGGAACAGGCCTGGTAGTGGTAGTTTTTATAGAGGCAGGAAATCTGGTAATTAATACAATTAGAATAAATTAAATATAGTTCAGTTTCTAATGGTGTATTTGCCTAAGGACATCACAATGGCTTATTAACTATATTAAAGTCAACCTAAATATTTTATGGAACAGTGCAGTTTTGCCATATAAAGGATATATATCCCTTTAATATTTTTAGGTGTGTAACTAAGAAAGATCATATAACCCCATACTGTGCAATGTATTTTTTCATTATGAAATTGATTTTTTAACTTGAGGCCTACCTGGATTATTTAAATTGTAATGATAGATGGAACAAATAGATCATTTTAACAGAGAGCTTATATTTCCAAGCAGGTATTTGGAAAACAGGAAGTCGTAGCCATTCATACAGGAAATTACATCACTGGCCATGAGAGATCTGGGAGCAGCTAATTTTGGTGTACAGAAAGCCAGAACTGTGATAAACTTTATTTTCTGACTTGTTGATTTTTTTTTTTAAACTTTTCTTTTCAAATGTGTTCACGAACAAGAAAATGAAAAAAAAAAATGTTTACTATGATTCCTCCTCTGCTGTTTACAAATAAAATGTTTTAAAGGGACATGAACTTTAAATGAAAACGTATATATATATATGTAGATATATATATTAATTGAAAGTAATTCACAGGCGTTTTACATTATGAAACAGGGTGTTTTTTTTAAGTCAAATGTTTAAAGAAAAAAAAAAGAGATCATAATTATCTCTGACTTTCATGTTGTTTATATGTGTGTAAAATCAAACAAACAAATTTTGAAGGCAATTTTTCACGCCTCTTAACTGGTATAATAAAAATAAATAAAATAAAGGACTCAATTGAATTTTGCCAGAGACTGCGGCTTATGAGTGCAAAAAAAACTGATTTGGAAACTACTTAAAAAATAATAACAATATGTATAATCCACATTTATACAAACAGAAATGTCCTACATAGAATAATCTTTTAAAATGCATATAGATATACTTTATGAGATATTTAATCTTTATTCCTGCCAGAGAAAAAAAGAATGTTCATTAATAAATTTTATTTAGGGCTTTTGGTTTTAATTTCTTAATGGGTGATATTCTAATAAAGAAACTGAATGTTACTGGTAGCAGAGAGAGAACTTCTGCTCATTTATACTGGTGTTCATGGTCAAGCTGCCTAATTAAGCGAGTCCGTCTTACGGAATGTTCCACATACATTAGAGAATCCTTTATTGATGCTGCTGTAAATTTGCCTAGAGTGCTGCAATGTTGTTGATCAAAACACAAGATGCACTGGCACACACTCCAATTAGAGAACCAAATGCATCGGTACCAGGATGGTCGACCCTAAACATGACTGAGTCTGGCTGCAATAATACATCATGCACTCACAGTTAAGATACCTTGAATCAACTTCTTGGTTTTTCTTCATCATGTGACCTGTTATTTCCTTTTCATCTATAATCCGTCCTAGTTGTAGTATGGAGTGTTGTTAGAATTCCTTGGGTAATGAGGCACAAATCATTAAAAATGGAATTAGCTTTACCAGACTTTACTACATGTAGTGTACTCTGGCTATGCATTCTACAGACTTTACTACATGTAGTGTACTCTGGCTATGCATTCTACAGACTTTACTACATGTAGTGT
>JAKJJM010054683.1:0-10103 GCA_021901965.1 Pipa carvalhoi | reverse complement strand
TTTTTTTTTTTTTGAAGTGGAATACTGGCTTTACACATATTAAATGAGATAAGAAGGAATCCTAAACTGCAAACTTAAATAAATGTTTCATTTCACCAGTTTGAAAGTAAATTCCTAAGAAATAATCTAACCATATCATCCCTTTAACCTGTTGTGGAGTATTGAATTAGAGCTATGTAGCTGCATTTTCATTGCCCTGCACGATGCATTTGAAAATGTTATCTTGTTAAAGTAATGATCTGATCTGCACATTAAAAAGGCTTATTCATGAGGGTGAATTTCCAGGTGAAAGGGTTTGATAAAATTTAAATATCGCCAAAGAACGGGTGGAAAATGGGCAAAAACATCAAAAAAGCAAATGATCTTTGTAAATTTTACCCTATGAGTGAATTGTCTTGCTTTGTGGCAAATTCACTTCAGATAACAAATTCACTATTTGAAAAATATGCCCATTAGATTCTCATGTTAAAACATGGCCAGGTATACAAGATATTTTCCATTAAATTGGTATTCAATAGGTATGGAGCTCACGATTTCTGTGCTGCTGGGAGCTGACTTTAGGACAGGTCGGCATTTGCTGGCTTTGAGATTTTTTTTATTTTAGTTCATTATTTTAAACACGGGGTAACACAAAGACACATACAGGTGCTTACAGTCTGGGGCTCTTTTCTGGTTCCAGTAAACTATAAGCATATTTCTCAGTTCCAGTGAGCTTAATTGGTTTTTATTTTGACAGATAGTGGTATTTAGACAGATGGTATTAAGTTGGAAGAAAAGTGCTCAGGCATAGTGCTGGTAAATCATGGTAGACATTTTTCCCAGATACTCTACATGCCTATCAGACCTATCATAGACCAGACAATAGACCTCTTTCCATCATAGTGCATTTTAGAACTTCAAAAAGTTTTAAATGACAATTATAATAGTAAATGAATGTATTCATACAATAGAAGCTAGAACGGAGTGTAGGATAGATAATAAGGGAGTTTGGGGTTGACGGAATAGATTTAATCTGCACCCTCCCCACCTTAGTTATTCATTCATAAAAGGTTCTGAAAATAAATTCTTCCTATAGAACAGCCAAGTCTTCAAAATATTTTGCTAATATATAGGAGGTTGCTTAATTAGCAATACCGGTATGAGTTTGGCCCCCTTTTCCTAATAGTAATTCAATGTTTTCCTCCATTCTAATATAATCTTTCTTGTCCCTTTAATTTACAGGGCATTTGTAGATTACACTGTTTTCATTATTTAATTCTGGCTATGTCACTGCAAAGCTCGTCCAGGAAAGTATTCTGGGGAACGGAAAAGATCAAGCATTAAAATTCTTATATTCAAAAAACATACCCTTTATTTTTCAATTAATGTAAATGGGCCACGGATGAAAAAAAATGTAAAATCTGTGAGAAAAAAATAAAACCGGAAAACATTGCCGAAAAATCTTATTTGACCCTATATAAAATTTGAATTATCGCACCCCTTAATAAATTTCACAATGGATTTCAGGACCCAGTGTTCAAGTTAAAAATGTGATCATATGCTTGGTTCATTCATTTGCTGCTGAAATCATCAAAACCTGAAAGAAAACCCAATCTTTGAGTATTTCAGTTGGTATATTGTGAAAAATATAATGGAAATGTGAATTCTTCTTTAAAATATCTACATAGAATATTAGTTTCACGATGATAACTAGCACTTATGTTAAAGCATTTTAACAGAAGCATTTCCTACAAGCTTTAGAAAAAAAAAAGTAACCAATGAACCATAAGAAACAAAATAAACACACCATTTATACAGATTAGAAAGAAGCAATTTTAGAGCAGATGTGCACAACCCCGTGTGCCCTGAAACAATTTATAAATGTAATGCTCTCCATGTACACAAACCATTATTAGACAGTGGAACAACAGGATAGGTCTATATACGATCTACAGTTTTTGATACACTATAAATAGTTCATTATTTTTTTAAGCAATTTATATTTCACATCAATACTTTTCTTTGACTACTTATAGCTGTAGTCTTCTAATTGTAAATAATTAGAGAAACAATAAAACTCTCATTTGAATTCCTGCCAAAACATATTCTTTCTTAGATTTGACTTCTAATAAGCAGACTATTAAAAGTCTATTTAGTCATCATATGTTAAATTGACTTGATATTTTAAAACAGGCAAAAATAAATAAATATTGCATTGTACATAGAGTTTTATATAGAACATTTGGCCTAAACATATTTAAATTTCTATTTCTTTTCAAACTGCTAGATTAATTAAATTAATCATACTTTCTGCACTGTGGTACATAAACAATCAAACTTGATGTTTTGATTTCAAGCAATCTGTTTTCTATAATTAAAGCTGTTCCTCCAAGTACTAGAAATTCACCGGAAAATAAACAGATTTTTTTTCTACTTACATTCTTTTTTTTAACCCACCTTGGGACTTTTATTGAACATCTAATGATATTGTCCAGAGTTTCTTCTATTTTATTACAAGTATTGCTTTTAGAATTTTATGTTTATGTCTAACACTACTTATGCAATGCAATACTTTAGACAATGTTTTTTGAATTGGCCAGAGGAATTCAGTAACAAATTATATACCTAAATCATAGGGGAGCAAGGCCATTCCAGTAGCCCTATGCTAATAAAGATTAGCTATTCAATGGTATAATAGAGCAACCAGAACTCCTTGTCTCACTTCTTAAGCCCCTCCTTCTCTCAGTCCTTACTTGGACATTGTTTTTGTGTTCTAGTAGTGATCACTAGAGTGATGTTATATTCTGCAAGGAGGCGCAGAAGCCAAATTTTCTAGAATTTGGTGATCTAGCTATGTACACATGTTTTAAGATATCTTTTATATTGCTACAACAGGCTCATGATTGATGTCATTTTTTCAGATATGTCTTTTGTTCTTCTTTAATGATCTGTGAATTCTTGACCATTCATCTAAGTCTAATTTTGACTGCTAATGCAAAGGGTAATAAATGACTTACTCTTTAATATAGTAAGGCAAAAGAATGGAGTATGGTGCATGCGGTTAAATTAGTTACTTTTGTCCCTAAAGAACAGACTTTAATAAGGCTATTATACTGTCCTAATAAGTATGTCTTGCTTTACAAAATGTGCTATATATGCTATTTTGGATTTTCTTGCTGTGTAAAACAAGGGCTTTTCCATACATGTGAGATTATTAAAAATTGTTTATCATGTTTAATGGTAATTTATTCACTTATCCACTGTAGTGCAGAAATGGCACTTTACACTGTACTCTTCAGAGGAACAATATGGTAGTTTGCAATGCTATAAATAGCTAAATATATTAAAATAATAGACTGCTTCCGCAGAATATCCAAATGTTTTAAATAAAATGAACATAAACAACCTTCTTATGAATAGGGCACATTTGTTATTTAGAAAGCGCTGCATCTCTTCTGCTCCTAATTCCAACACTAAAACAACTTCTGAGTTCTGTTTATCTCAGTGTAAAAACATGCAGACCTATTTCATTACGTAGGAACGTTATCCTGATCAAACATACCCCAAATACAATCTGTCTTTTCTAATCATGATGATTATTATAGGTAATGGTGTAGAGGATTTCCGGGCTGTCTGAAAAACACAACAATAAAATAACCTGATAAATGTTTTTATATTCTGCTTTCTAAGACTGTGATCCTACTGCTGAACATGGTAAATTGGACTGACTGAAGCTGCTCCCCTTCTTAATGCTCTAAGAACCTTACTTTCCTGGGAAGGGTGCTCTAAACATATTAACTGTTTCCCCAATCTCTAACTCCCCATCATGTATGTTTCCGAATGATGAGGGGATAGAAATTCAACATTGACCCCCATAAGGCTCTGGAGATCAGTTTTGGAGGGTCCTTAATATAATTTAAAAAATTGATTACTTCACCCACTTACCCAAATTGTTTCTAGGACTGTGGAGCTGACACTTAAGGCCAGGGCCACACTGGCTACATTGTAGCTGAGCTGAAAAAATAAGTACTGATTGTTTCCTATGGGACAAACCACACAGGCTATTTTTTTTTCATCATAGACAACAACGAGTCTAATTAAAACCAGTGAGATAAAAAGTAGCTAATGCAGCCTTGGCCTAAAGGCTGTGCTAACAATGATTTTATACCTTGTCGATCATAATTGCCACTTTTACTGCTTTAGTGTACTACCATACCATCACTGTTGTTGCTGCATTAATTAAGGGGAACTCTATGGAATATGAAATAAATTTGATTAACTGTTAAAAAATGTCCACCTATAGCATTTTTATAAAATGGCAAAAGTGGTCATTTTTACAATTTTATTTCAGGGGGAAAAAAATTAGGCAAAAATGATCCTTGTTTTCTGCCTTGTTATGTTGATAAATACTTCCCCTTATCTGTAAAATAAAACTTGATGCGGCTTAAATAGATTTTGGCATTGGAAAATGCCTGAAAGTAGAAAGTAGCCAAACGGCAGCAACGGTCATGATATAAAGGTTGTTTAATAGACAAAACAACAAAAAACTTTATCGGTGTTGTGCACTTTGATATACGGGTCTTTATGTTCTTTTAGTTTTCTTTTGTTTATAATAAAAGTTCTTAATTCAGCTTGCCTGTTTTGCTCATATTCTAATTCCTTACAGTATATTGAGCAATATGCATTTATGGGGTACTTATGTCTTGTGGGTCTAATGCCTTTTGCATATTGCTAGTTTAGTCATTCATGTAAACCTTCTTGCTAATGAGACTTTAAAAATGTCCATCCTGAAAATTTATGCCCTACATTACTCGGATGCAAATTAGAACCCAATCCAACGTGTTATTAAAGATTTGTGATTTACCAGTGGTATTTTCTTTGATGATATGCAGCCTTTCTGCACGTTATACCAAATGCGCCCTTTTTTGCTGAACAGATGCCTAACATTTCTATAAATGGCAGTTCCTTATTAAATATTTGGTTGATATGCTAAAGTGCGTGTTAGAATGTATTTGCTGTGGGGCACATTTCCTATATGGGAACATCTACTAAACTAAAGTAGAATATTAATAGAATGTGTTATAAACACAAGAGTTTTTTTTTTTTTCCATTTGTTTATGAGCCTATTTGGTATTCTTTTCTTCATTAAGAGATTCTAAATCTTGGAAGAGAATAACCTTTCTGGAAATAATGCGAAAATGGCTTTCTGGAAAGAACACCCAAACAAGCAGGTGCATTTAATAGCTGCCCATAATTACCAAAGGTCTCCTTTTACTCACAAATTCTCTTGTAGAGCAGTAAAAAGAGAATCGTATTATACAGCTCAATTTCAATTTGCAATGCTTTTATCTCCTACATATGGGTGCATCAGCCCTTTTAGCAGTGCATTCGGTTGCACATTAATGTCATCATAACTATGCAAAAATTGTGGAACTGAGCTGCTGTTACAAAGCAGAGCCATTGCCCCCAGAGAAAAGATCATTTTCATCATCTTTGAGGTTCTTCGTGTAAAAATTTTGCACAAATATCCTACAATATTTAAAAGAAACTCCACATTTTCTGGGAAATCATTTGTTGCCCTCATTAAGTTCTGCTAATTACTGCACATTTAACACATAAACAATCCAAATGGCGAGGCACAGTCGTGTTGATGTAACCACGTGGACATGTTATTTAAATTACTTTTAAACACTGGTGTCCCACACTTCTCCTGACATGAATTGAAAAGTTAATAGAGAAAAGCCATATGTGTTAATGCATGGTTTTATATGAGAACATAACCAATTGTTTGTATTCATTCCATACCAGTTTTTATAATGCACAATATACAAGGTGTTAATAATCATGCTAAAAATACTTGAAAAGTTAATACAACAGGAGTGTATGTATGGTCCTTCCCATATACCTATATGTGTCCCTCTCCTTTTGATTGTAAGCTTTAGGGGGAAGGGACCTCCATTCTCTTGTTTGTCTCCACTAGGCACTTAAAGTGATGTCTCCTCATGATTTTATGCTTGTAATATACTTCACTTGTGCTATGTTAAATACTTTTTCCATGTCTGTATTCTAATTGGATTGCTGATATGTACAGCACTGTGTAACTTACTGGCGCTTTATAAATCACATACACACACATATACACTTACTAATATATTATTCCCACCACCAAACATTTACCACGGCAATACCACAATGGTCAAGGCAAAAAATATCAGACCTGTAAAAACATCTTCCATATTGGAGACTGAATATGTGCATTTATATAATGTTTTATGGAGAGACAGCAACAGAATTGTAAATGACTCATTCCTTTTGTTGCTCTAATTATTTTCCTGACTATACGCTTATACTGCAGTCTTTCTAGTTCAAGATGCACAGTTTCACCATTAGGAATCAGCCCAGATTACAAATAGACTATAATAGACATAATATACCCTATGTACAATACTAACTAGAGAACTCAATAAAAGATCTGAGAATGTGTTTTTTTGAAATTTCAATAGTTTATAACATTTGAGCCCTAAAGAAATATGCTATATTATTTCTGAGAAAGATTTCATAGTTACCAAGTAACAGCAGAGTATACCTGATTGAAAAGGGCTCCTGTACTATCATGGCTCCTTCAAGCAGTGTGCATTTCCTTATTTTACACATAGGAGTTTGAAAGTTCACATGTCCTTTATATTGAACAGCAGTTCAAGAATCACAGAGCTATAAAGCATTATTGAAACACTATTGAGTGTGTGAGGATCTTAAATGAATTGATATAAGTAATACAGAATAGAAATAAACAGATAACATAAATTTAACCCTCGTTCTTCTTTAGATAATAAGTAAAATAAATTATTAGAAATGTTTTCTTACCTGGTTATTAATTATTGATAATACTGATTTATATTAGTTACACGTTTAAAAGTCCTAGGGCGGTATTTATTAAGCCTGAAAAGACTCCACCGGAGTCTTTTTGGGCTTAATAAGGGCAGTCCCGATTTCCATATTATGGAAATCTGTGTTTCTCGATTTCCATAATATGGAAATCGGGTATTTGTACCGATTCATAGCCATAAATTTAAATGGCTGCGGATTATTTTGGTACAAATATCCGATTTCCAGATTATGGAATTCGAAAAATACTGATTTCCATAATATGGAAATCGGGACCGCATGAAAGTCGGAAAGACTGATACCGGTCTTTCCGACTTTCATAAATACCGCCCCTAGGCTTTTGCACTGGAAATGCCATGTTCTGGGGAATGCACAAAATAATTTATTGAGTTTTAGGTTTGAACCTGCGGAGAAGATGGCCACTGCCCATGAAGTGGTTTATATTTTCCAGCATGAGCTGGTATGGCAATTTTGTGAAGCTTATAAATCTGATACCAAAATTAGATACATCTAATTAGTGGCTCATTACATGTATTTCTGAGCTATTTTAGGCCCGTGATGTAATGAAGTAAACATTTACTCAATATAAAATTGGTTTTGTTTATTAGAAAAGCCTGACAACAGATTTACATGCAACATTAAACGAAGACGTTACACATGGATAGATGTTTCTAGAATAAGTCTCAATTTCTGTTTCATTTAAACATTTTAAGGCAGTCAAATAACAAATTGCATCACTGTGTGCATCATTGTAAGTGAACAGGTTGTGTATCAAAATGACAAAGGGTGTTTTATGGGATTTGCACAAGTCCAAAATGGCACAACACATGTTTAGATACCTAGCAAGGCGAGATTGTTCACACATAGTTTGATTTAATATCATTTCTGCATCTCAAGGTGAACTGAAAATACAGTAAAATGTCCTCATTTGTCTTGATTTTCCCCATTGATTTCAGGATAATTTGTAATTTAGTATAAATAATGAGATCTCTGCATGTTCTTCGAATAACATACATTATACTTAAATACCCCACCCACCTAAAATCATCTTTTGTAATAAATCAGACAATAGATTTTAACAAATTGTTGTATGATTGATGGGTCCACACAGCATTCAGTTATAGGGATGATAACCATAGTAACGGGAACCAACCTAAATTAAATCTCTGCTTCATGAAACTGCCTTTGTTGGGCATGTTTTGCATTAAAAAAAAAAGAAAAAAAAAGAGGAGAGGAGTTGGTGAAGTAGACCTAGATTCATTTATTATATGAGCACCATGTTACTTTGTTAAAATCAAGGGTAATGATTGTATTTTTTATTTTTGTGTGCTAATAGTAAAATTCAATGTTATGCTGATAACAGCCCTATGTTAAATATTTCAACTTCTGATTTTTTAACACAAAGGGCAAAATTTATAAAGCTTTAGAAGGTCGATTTCAACCTTCTCAAGTTGTATCAATGCTAAAAACGGGTCCCGATCAAAACATTTGGATCGATATTTTTCAATCTTTTATCGAAGGAAAAGTGCCAGAAGCCTGCATAGACATTCATATTCAGCCCTCTCTAAACCATTTATAATAAACGTTTTCAATTGTTTGGGGGCTCTGATTTGGGGATTTGTTTTATCTACTTTGTTTTGTTCTTGAGTTAGTTCTCCTGTACTTTGTGTTGGTATAATAACTGCCAGGTTGAAATATCTGCTATGGTCTTGCCAACTGCAAGTACTAAAATTGGTAGTTTAAGTTGAATTAGAGCAATGGTAGTCTACCAGGTCTTGACAAATTACAACTCCTAGTTCTGCAAATAGCCACAATTTGCCCATCACTGCAATATACCAATTTAATAAAATGCCTTGGTTTGCCATCATTAACAAGCACTTTGAGGCATTGTAATTTTCAGTTAAAGGAATCAGAACCCACTAGAATATGTTTGATTAGGAAAGAATTACATTTCTTAATAACCACTAGACTTGACTGGGAAGTGGATCTGTGTAAAATGCATTAGGTCTTAAAACTGAAAAATGCTTTTCTCTGATTCAACATCTACTGATTTTATGAAAGATAAATGTTTTATTATACTATGTTTACTAAATCAATAGTTAGCGAAATGTGATTCATACACTTCGAAAGGGTCAATTGTGTTTTAACAAGGTGATCCTTCATATGAAGAGAATCACACAGTGATTTGATACTTTGCTCAGCAATGTAAAATGTCTATTTAGTTTTCTAGTTAATGTGCACCTGCCACCTCAAAAACAGTAATCCTAATTTAGATGGCTGGTGGTCGGGGCTCGATTATTGACATTACAGCTCCTCCAATCAGATCCCTTAAATCACGATCTAGCTGGGATCTGATTGGAGGAGCTGTAATGTCAATCATTAAGCCCCGCCCATCCCCAACTCGTGTTGACCTGACAGAGAGATGGCAGAGAGAAAAGTTGCTCAAAGGTACATTTTTAAAAATACTTATATATTACAAAAGCATTTATTTCTGTAGTAGAATCTAAATTAGGATTACTGTTTTTGAGGTGACAGGTGCACTTTAAGGCAATTCTGCTTTACTTCAGAACAACAAACCCTCATATAAACCTCATTATTTTGATTTTATTTAGCAATCACATGGATTAAGATATAATATAAAGGCAAGTATGTTTTCAAACTGCAATTATGATATGAAAAGTTTCTTTATCAAGACATGGTGTTTCAACAAATATTTGCAATTTGCAACACAATGGCAGTCTGGAAACTCATGTTACTGTTTTATAGTAGAAATTGACTGGTTTGGGAGTCACCACAAGTTACTGAAAGCTGGAATCTTCTATTGACATTAATTTATTAGGTAGAGAGAACTATTAAATCTTTAAATGAAATAACTGACTATTATTGTACATCTATTAAGAGGTAAGACATTTGTAAAAGCATGCTTACCAGTGTCAGGCATACAGTACTTGTAGTGTACACTACTAATTTGTATGTATTTACTTATTTGTCCTTTAAATTGCATCTTAGTAAATTTCACTTTATAGGAGTAGTTTCCCTTTAATTAGGAGTGACCTCTGCTGGTAAGAGGACATATACTTCAATGTAATGTAAATTAATAGAGTTGTCAATCTGTAATTGTATCCTTATCTGGTATTTTGGGTATTTGGTATTGTATTTATATAGCGCTGATATATTACGCAGCGCTTTACAGAGATTCATCATTCACTTCAGTCCCTGCCCCATGGAGCTTACAATCT
>JAKJJM010054672.1:0-10336 GCA_021901965.1 Pipa carvalhoi | reverse complement strand
CCGGCTCTAGAGCCACATGTGGCTCTTTAGGTGCCGCGTTGTGGCTCTGAGCCAGGGTTTTGGTCCCTCCCACCCGCCCATGACTTCCGACGCTTAGTATTGTATGCATCAGAAGTCATGTGATCGGGATCGGCGCTCCGACACCTTTCCGGCTCCATACTTAAGCAGTCCTGGAGGAGGAGGGAGCGAAACGGCTCCCTCCTGAATAGAGTTTGCCGACCGCTGCTCTATATGAATATATGGTGAAGTCATATTCTTTGTTAAGGAGTGCCATCTTGCTTACTTGGAGCTATCTAAGTCAGCAGACATCGCCATTGAGATCCCTCCAATTAGATCCTCCAACGCATGATTCTGGTGGAATCTGATTGGAGAAGACCTGGGGTCTTATACATGAAATTCCAAATTCGAAGTGAGTTTCATGTCATTTCAGGTCGCTATGCTCCAATAGTTGTGAATTCACTTCTGATTCGATAAGCAATAGATTCCCATAGTGAAGAAGAGAGCAGCTTTGGACACTTTTTTGCATTGTGTGGTGTAGTCAGTCGAACTGAAGTAGGATGCATAGTCATGCAGAGTGATACGAATTCAACCAGTGAAGTACAGTGACGTCATCCTCACAATGTCCCACTAACTCTATTAAGTTAATATTACATCCCTTTCTATCTCACCCTCCCTCTAATTCATGTTGTCACTTGGTTGCAGTCTTTATTGTCACTTTTGAATGAACAGTCCTCCAAACAGGAGCCCTGCCAACAACCCCTTAATTCACCACTCTGATCTGGCAAAAGAAAACTGAATTTGGAGTAGCTCACCTTGCCAAATTTGCTACTTTAACAGTGATGACAGTAAAGTGATGCGAAGAGCTCTGCGACCATTGTTAGCATCAGAATTAGTCACATATTAGTCACACTGAAAAGTTTGCTGAAAACTCAAATACAGGAAAATGGTGAATAAACCTTTACGCAACTATCCAGTCTTCATGAATAAGCCCCCTGCTTTCTATATTCCCCATTGCTATGGAAGTGTTTGGTTTTGTAGAGCAGCGCATCTGCTTAACTTTATCCTTAGTTTAGCTGCTGCCCTAATCCAAATGGAAGAATAGATTAAGAAAGGGGTAAAAGGTGCATAGTAGGTATACACAAAGTAAGAAAAGCATCCACTTCTACACCACCCTTCTTTAATTAGTGTGGTGCAGTGTATACAATGTCAGCCTTCTTATGGAGGGGAGTATCAATTTTAAGGTCAATCTGCTACCTCATGTTTTATATCTGCCTTCTCTTGTACATTGAGCTGCACTATTACCAAACATTGACCATCTGGAAACATTTGTTTTTCTGCTGGAGACTTGTAATTTCTACTTAGTCCCTAAGCACTCTGTCCCTACCCTCTATTAGCCAATTATTTCCTTTGCTTTGTTCTCCTGCTCTTGCTGTTCTTTCAGATTACTTTTCTTTCCTTTCCTTTTTGTTTCAGTGCATGAATCTGTTTAAAGGAGACAAAGTCGCTATAACTGCCTTGTCACCAGTATTGTCCTCGACAATAGTCACCAATGTTGTCAGTAAGAATAGTTGCCTAAATTACAATTGTTTTTTCATTAAATTTAATAGCAGAAAAATTCTAGCTAATGTTGGCTCTTACTGTCACATTTCTAAGTCTGTTGAATGAAATCTCATCAGAATAATAACAGGAACTCTGCCATAAGTGTCCCAATTCACCACTTTTATTTAGTAAAGTCAAATCGGCCCTAGGCAAACTGGCACACATATACTGAATACCCAAAGTGTTGTAGCATTCACCACAAATAGATGCAAAGTGGTACAACCTCAAAATATGATTCAGGAATGTATACAAAACATTACCCCCCAATTGTATAAATTTCATTTTGTAAGTTATAGCTTCCAGTTATTTATTTATTTCTGGCCAATAAGACAAAAGCATTGTTATGGTACATTGTTCTGTTGCAATCTCCTGTAAATAAAATGTTATCATTTTCAAACATTTTCATCATAACAACTGCAAACTCCCAATGGTCCTCTACTCCTCTTAATTTGTGTATATTTAAATCAGTTCTTTTTTATTTAAAATCACACACACCTTTTTCTGGAAGTCATGCAGTTTTTTTCAAAAGAGCTTCAATTCAGAGCTGAGCATCAGTAAATTTATCACGTTCCAATAGCATGGAATGAGTTGTGTTGAGGGGGCTGATAGTAATGTGAATCCTACAGAAGAACAGATCTGATCTGATCCAAATTAGAGTGATGCACAAAAGCAGAAGGGCAACCCCTGACACCCACTTCTCTTTAGGACTAAAAACGACTGACAATAGGAGCAGCCGTGGGAAGACGAAACAACACAGTCTGTCTGCTTCTAACGGACCATATGGAAATCTTGTTTTGTGTACAAAGCAAGCTCAATTGAACATTGACCTTTGACGTCATCTGTATTTTATACAAAGAGTGAACAAAGTTAATTCCAGACCCCTAACATATGGCATTAAACAAGTTATTTTCATTATCGTAGTTTTACCTTTTTATTGCTAAAAAAAATTGAGAAACATATTCAAAGTACTAATGGTGCCCAGAGGCAAACTGGTCTTATTTTTTGAAAAGCACAGGATTTTTTTTATAACTCATTCACCAACATGGGCTGTGCTTGCTGAGATGGCTACAATGAACTCAAGTTAAGACACTTGGGTGCATATTTACTAAAGTCATTCAATCCATATTTCCGTTTTTCGCCGTTTTTTTTTCCTGCCACATTTTGGTTTTCTTCTAATTTATGAAGAACCAAATAAAATGTATTGATATCGATAAATATTGATGCCTTAATACCGCTACAATTTACATTACTGTCAATGGAGCCCTTTTCGATCTATATTGATATTGCCAAATTTTCCACCAAGCACTTAGAAAAATGTTAGTGTCCCATCTCCATAGGAAATAATGGGTTTCCGCCACACTTAACCAGGCAAACACTTATTTAAGTTAAAAACGTTTAAAAGACTTAATAAATTTTGATATCAACGATATTGTTCAAAATCACTACTTCTTGAACATTCTATAAGCCGCTTACTCTGACATTTTAAAATGCTGTGTTATGAAGAAAAGGGTAAATTATAAATGCACATGCCTTTATACAGACAGAACATTCTTGAACAACCCTAAATGCATTATTACTATTGTATTTCATTTCCTGTGCAACAAATGCTGCAATCTGCTTTATTTGTTTTATACACACTTTTGCATTGATTGATTTATTTTATAAAAAATGAAAAATGTATTTGATGGCAAGCAAGTGATTTCGGGGGTCATTCCGGTAGCTCCGAATTTGCCGTCCCGAATTCACTTATAGCGAACTCCCATTATAAAGTCGCGACTGCGACAATTTTTTAGGCGCGGTCGCGACTTTATAATGGGAGTTCGCTACAAGTGAATTCAGGACGGCAAATTCGGAGCTACCGGAATGCCCCCCTTCATGCTAGGTGTATGCCTTTAACCCCACACCCCCACACCCTTCACGTATTTATAATTTATGTGTAGAGAAGACTTAGGAATCCTCTCCTTTCTCCAACTCTGTTGCTATAGGGGACAAGTAAATAGTACACCCTGTAAACATGGGTGGGGTAACGATCCCTTATCTCCTTTCTTCAATGCAACTTCATTAATACAGGAGAAATAAAGTATAAGGTACAGGCAAAATGAAGTTTCTTTATCCCATTCATAGCATAGCCCAATGCTAAAAAACATGTCAGAAGAAAAATCTGTCTTGGTATTTGGTATAATCTTATCTAAATACAAACAATATATGTCAATAAACCTTGCTGTTTTGACTTCAAATGAGTCAGTCATAGGTGGATATTTATAAACGTCAAAAAGTTTCTCATCTTGTTAATGCTGGTGAAGTATCAGCAATATATCAGTATCACCATTTCCCCCTATTTATCAAACCCTTCAATCAAATTTTTTCACTAAAATTTGTTTGCCGGCCTTAGGGTAGCGAAAACCCATTATTCCTTATGGAGCTCAGTTTGATTAGTTTGAATGTCAAACATGTCCTTTATAATAAGTTAACATCATATATCTTAGAAAAAAAGGATGGAAAGTAGAATACAGTTAAGAGTCCCGATATCTCAAAAAAGCAGCAGATAATGATTACATTATGGTAGACATTAAAGTGCCACCTTAGGGGTGTGGATGAATAAAGGGAAGCCCCAAGAAAAGATAAATGAGAATCCTTTGTCTTCATTTAATGAGTAGACAAACATTCATTACAAGTGTAATGAATTTGTTGCTATTAAATAATTACTGTGTACTTCGAAGTGATTGACAATAAATCATTTTGAAGAATAAGTGGTTCATTCATCTCAAATCTAATCCTTCTATGTTAAGGTATATGTGTATATTTGTGTATGTGTGTGTGTGTGCGGAGGGGGGGTTATAACCTTAACTAACTAACACTATAGTTAGAGCATAGGCAGTTTATTTCCATTGTTATTACATGTTAAAAGCTAGAAGTACTTGCTTGTTATAAAATTCAGCTTTAAAGATCATTATTAAGAAAGCAGTTTACGTACAAGTATCTGAAAGCACAGTACATATGTCTAGGACACTATATTATATGGTTTTAGATTTCAATAAGATTTTAGAGATCCTGACTTCTGAGGCATAAGGGGGTTATTCTGTAAACTCCAAATTTGCCCTTCCGAATTCACTGATAGCGAACTCCTATTATAAAGTTGCAACCGCGACAATTCTTCCATTATAAAATCGCGACCGCAACAATTTTTTAGTTGCGGACGTGATTTTATAATGGGAGTTCGCTATAAGTGAATTTGGGACAGAAAATTCAGAGCCACCGGAATGGCCCCCTAAATATTAGAAATTGTTATACCTCATTCCCATAGGGAGGGTATTCAACACTGATGTTGGAATCTCCGCTTTCAGATTTCTCTAGCAAATTTCTTATTTAAATGGCTTCAGCACATTTTCTACAAAAACTGTTTCATTCTGGGGGAAAATTTTATTGGCAAAAATAGTAACTGTCTTCCCAAAGATGCACTTCAGTAAGACAGGGCCCACTGTAAACAACAGAAGATTGAAAGTTTAAACTGACATTCTTGTGTTACTGAAAGGGTTTTCAAATGACATCCTTAGCTGAGCAAACACAATTGGAAACTGCCCTTTGCTATAACCTGATAGGGGATATTTACTAAGACCTGCTATAAAAAATCTTGGAAAAACTCCTACAACTTGACTAATGTGGCCCTTCTAACATTTTTATGCTGGACTTTTCAATCCTGTTGATTTATATGGGGTTGAAAAGAAATTGCCAATATTGAAAAAGACCGCTATCAATAAATTTCAATCAGTTGAAACTAGCACACTTTGCAGTATTTTCTATGATGTTCCCCTTCCATTTAAATAATTAAATTGACATTTTTTTTAAGGGAAAACAAATTCCACTGTGGATAAGTCAAAAGAGTAAGTCTATAGAGAATCATAGTTTTCACCATCCTAAAACAGGTGAACATTTGTGTTAGAAAATTAGTCAATGCAGCTTTATAAATTGGCGAAAATGATGATATCAAATAAAACACCGTTTCAATAGCATTCATTTGATGAAATACTTTCAGCTTTAGTAAATATCCTCAAGTGTTTTAAGAGAGTAAGCTTATACTTTTTCTTTCTTTACTCTAAGGAGGATATTTAAAACAATTGAAAAGCTTTTTATCCAGCGACATGTTTCAATATCAGTGTTCAACATGTTGATTTCAATATCATGCTATTTATGAAATAGTTTTCAGTGAATTATATTACCCAGAAGTTTGCCTGCCTTAGGCTGTCATAAACCATTATTTCCTTTTAACTTCTGTTCAGTTCTTTAAATTGGCCACAGTTGGAGAAGTATCACCATTGAAAAGGCATATTAATACTGAAATTGAATTGAAGATAAGAATTGCAATGAAAGCGAAGGTGAGCTTAACTAAGAAACACCGCAAAAGGTACAACTTTCAAATGATCGATATTTGTCCATCAAATCTTTTTCAAATTCAGACCGTTTTAGTTTATCCTTTATAAATATGTGGAATCGGAAAAAAGAGCAGAGCAGAAATATACATTGGTAAATGAAAAAACAAATTGAAAAGATTCAAATGGACCTTTTGCTTCTAAAAAATATCTCACTTAGGGCGGTATTTAATTAAGTCGGGAAGACCTTAGAATTTTATTTATTGCATAGGGTGATGAGGCAGTTTAGGATATTGCAATGCTATAATTCATTTTGGGTAGGTTTTTTTTTTTAAGTTCTTTTCACTCCAAATTTGTTTTTATCTGTTTTTGATAAATATGTTAAAAAAAAAAAAAGATAAGCAAATAGATTGAAAAGAATAAAAAAAAATAAAAAAAGGTCAAAATAGACTTTAGGATTCTTTAGAAAAATCTCCAAAAGTAATAAAGCCTTAAAAAATTGTAAACACAAATTATAATAGCCAAGACAGTGTAAAATAGCTTCTTACTAAAGCAAAGGTAAACAAAATAATAACATTACCTTGTAGGAGGACATAGAAAGGATTTTATTAAATTCACCAGTGGAGCAAATTCACAACTTTTGGAGTCCCTATCCTCCAACAGATGCGAATTTGCTACTCTTAATAAAATAAACTGAGAATTCCTTTGGTGAAGAAGCGAATGATGATGAAAGCTATTTGAAGAATAATCAGTCAAATGGTAGCGGTATGCACAGTAACACATAGCAAAGCAAACTTGGTTAAGCAAAGTGAAAGGATGTCATTTCCTTATGATTCTATTTAAAGGAGAAAATGTCACTCTAAAGATTTCTATCAAATATTAATGTCAAAATACTATTAATATGCAGGATTGATTATAAGGAAGGACATTGTCACATTTTGATTTCCACTATTGTCTCCATATTAAAGTCCCCTACATTACAAGTGTTATTTACATCCCTTTCTATGTAGCAGTATTCCTAGTTTATGTTGCTACTTGATCTCTATATTTTCTTTGTTATTTGAGTATACAGTTGCCTTATGCCAAATAGGAAATCTGCCATCAGCCCCCTACTTTGCCACTTTGATCTGGCAAAGTCAAATCAACAAATTTAAAGCAATATGCCATGCCAAATTTGCCACTTTGATGCACTTCAACACTTGGTAAATAGGCATACCTGTGTCCCACAATTCAAATTTAGCAGACAAAGGGACAGGGTTTAATTATGTTATTTGTGTTATTGTGGCGGTGAGGTTAATGTATTGAAAACCTATTGGGTGGATTTTTGGGATAAGATGGGTGGAGTTTGGGGCAGGAGGGTGGAATTTTGGGTAGGGGTAGAGATAACCATTTTATCTTCAATCCAGAGAACTTAAGGGTTTTCCTGGAGACCCGGTGTTTGCTTTGCAAACCTGGAGACTCAGGGTGAAACTGTCACGACTCAGGCATTGATAGAAAAGGTTGCGAGGAGGAGAAGAAAGTGGCAGCAGAAACCCAATACCACAGCAGACTTAGCGCAAGCAGAGACTAGGGGCGTGGAATCTAAGACACAACCGGTCTTCACCCTATCCTTCCACAAAGAGGTATGGACTTTGCAGTGTTACTATGTCCAAGTCACGACCCCTAGTACTGCTGTCCACTGGTGGTAAGGAATGTCGAGTAGTATAGAGTAGTCAGGCGAATAGCAAAGGTCTTGGGCAGGAGACATAGGTTCAGAAACGGTATACAGAGCAATAGGTTGGGACAGGCGGAAGACAGGCAAAAATAATAAACAGACTATGGTCATACATGGATAATCAAACAAGGAAATAGAACACCCAGGTACAAACGAAGTACTGTAAATGGGCACTGGACAAAGGATCAGAGGGCTTTAAATAGTTTCCTTTGCGTGAGCACAATGCAATCCTGCGACCGCGCCCATTGCCATCCCAACGGTATTTACGTGCCAAAGGAGCACGCCACCCGCGAGTAGCAGGTAAGTACCCATCCTTACAGAAACATGGCAAGTTCCCAGGACTATAAACAGATGAATGTTGCGTGCATGCAAAGGCAAAGTGATGCCAATAGGTGTGTATGTGACCTGTGCAAGGTGTCAAATTGGAAACAAATTTGACACATTACACAGTTTGCAGAATACACAAAGTAGAAACTTTGTATGCACTAGTTATGTGTTGCTGTGATTTTTGCAGGGAAAGCAAAGAAATGTTTTTTTCTGATTACAACTATACCACACATGTATATGCAGACACCTTTTCCTACTCAGGGGACATCCCCAATTAATAAACATTTTAGGTTTTGAATGGGGTCGCCCAATAATAATTAATGAATGGGGGTCACCAAATCACAGGGAATTGCACTAAAGAGTCACGGAAATAAAAAGGTTGAGAAAGACTGCTGTAGGTGATTGTACCTGGCCACAGATTGTCTTGTAACTAGAAGTATTTACTTGATTTATCACATTTTGAAAAATGTCTATGAAAAAAAGTAAGACAAAAAGGTTAACATCACATAAAATCACCACCAGAAAATTTGCAGTGAAGCAAATAAAAGCTCACAACACCCATTATGCATTAATATTTGTGAATTTATTTGCCAAACATCACAGAATATAGAGGGCACACAAGTGTATATTCCAAGTGCCACCTTGTAGTTTTTAAGACAAAGCATCCTTTTATATATGGGGCTTATTCATCAAGACCTAATAGGTGTGAATTCACATTTATTCGACACTTCCCCATGTTTGGGTATTCAGCAAACCCTGTGATGTGACAAATTTGCAAACCAATTCGAACATTTACACAAACTTATGGAGCACTTTATACCATTTTACATAAACAGGCAATTCACCTATTTATCAAGCATTGGAGTCTGCCGTACTAGCAAATTCAACAAGGCATATTGTGTTGTATTCACTAATTTTACTTCACCATATCAAAGTGGCAAATTAGGGCAGGGCTCCTGCTGTTCGACTGACTCATGGCTTTTCCTATCCTTCATGGCGCCCCGGGCGAGTACGAAATTTGCGGCGAGCAGCGGTCAGTGCGAGCAGAGGTGGGTAGCGATGGCGCCCCCCTCAGCTTGGCGCCATGGGCAGCTGCCCGTCCTACCCACCCCTAGGAATGGTCCTGGACTGACTATGCCACACTAAGCAAGAGACACCTACTTTTCCTGTCACATATTTTCTATGGGAATCCTCTGTCAATAAGGAGTAGAGAATTAGGGGGTCATTAAGGTAGGTCCGAATTTTCTGTCTCAAATTCACTTATAGCGAACTCCCATTATAAAGTCGCGACCGCAACAATTCTGCCATTATAAAATCGCGACCGCGACAATTTTTTAGTCGTGGTCGCGACTTTATAATGGGACATCGCTATAAATGAATTCGGGACAGAAAATTTGGACCTACCGGAATGACCCCCTTAGAGCGTAGCAACCCAAAGAGATGAGAATTCACTTTGATGGGTTTATTCATCAAAGTGAAAATTCGAATGTCAAAGTACTTTTCACAATATATTCTTCAGATGTACACATTTTTCTGTCTAGGCAAACTGGGCTTGTTTAAATAGATCTAGATTGCAAAATTAGTGGTTTCCTGAAGAAAACCATAACAACAAAAAAATGAAAAGAAGGAAAGCTAAATATCAAACAGTAATGTTTCCTGAACAAAAGGAAACCCTGGATGCATGAGTACTTGTAAGGGTACAGTTGCCAAAAACTGAAAAGTAAAGCAAGTTTGAAAGGGTAATTTCAAATAAAAATTTGTGTGTGGCAGGCCAAGTGCCCAACTTGTAGTTTTTTTTAGGCATAACAACTCTTTACCTTTCAAATATCTCTCATCAACTATAAAATTACATATATATATATAAAGATATAGAGCCACAGGGCTGTGTGTAATTGGACATCAGGTAAAAATTATCCATGAAGAAATGATATCCTTGGTCAAGCAGTGGTGTTATTAACTCCCATTGTATTTTTTTCATTGACTTCAATATCTGGAGAACAACTAGTGGTGTTAAGCTGTCAGAGATTAGTGTGATCATTGGTCAGAAATACCTGAACACCTAACTAAGAAGCAGTGCTACAAATATTCAATTAATGTTACAAATAAATTACATAATAAATGAAAAAATAAAATATGTACAAATATGGTGTGTGTATGGAAAGTGTGTGCAGCATGTGTGTATAGAGTAGTGAGTACCCTGTTTCTGCAAAAATAATTCATCCCCCGAAAATAAGACCTAGTGCAATTTTTCCAAACTTAGAAATATAAGGCCTCCCCTGAAAATAAGACCTAGCTGCAGTAAAGTAAAGAAATATACTGTACTGGTACC
>JAKJJM010054612.1:0-10966 GCA_021901965.1 Pipa carvalhoi | reverse complement strand
TATTTATATATATATATATATATATAAAGGTGTAAAAGGTAGGATAGAGAGGTTGTGTTAGTCCACAGATGCAAAAAAAAAAAAAAATGAGTATTGCACAGTACTTGATGATACCTTATTTGGAGTAATAGTCAGTTTAGAAAGACAAGCTTTCGAGAGGTTTGTCCTCCCTTTATCAAGAGTGTTGATCCAGACTTGATAAAGGGAGGACAAACCTCTCAAAAGCTTGTATCAAGGCAACACTCAATATATATATATATATATATATATATATATATATATATATATAGTAGGATAGAGTAGTTGTGTTAGTCCACCGATGCAAAAAAATGAGTATTGCAATACTTGGTGATTGCTTAAGACTTGAGAAAGGGAGGATGTACCTCCTGAAAGCTTGTCTATCTAAAATGACTGTTAGTCCAATAAAAAAGGTATCACCAGAGTATTGCTTGAAACTTGAGAAAGGGAGGACGTACCTCTTGAAAGATATCACCAAGTATTGCAATACTCATTTTTTTGCAACCAATTCCACCACCCCAACCCCATCCCTTATCACTCCTCCACCACTTGTCAGCTCTAACTGACTCCTAGCAGTATTTATGATTGCTCCAATAGTTTGTTTATTTTAGTATAATGTCTTTTTGCCTGTTTTTATGGCTTTGTAAGCCACTCCTAAATTCCTAAATTCAGTGTTGCTTGAGACTTGATAAAGGGAGGACAAACCTCTTGAAAGCTTGTCTATCTAAACTGACTGTTAGTCCAATAAAAAAGATATCACCAAGTATTGCAATACTCATTTTTTTGCATCTGTGAAATAACATGAACTAACATGACCTCTCTATCCTACTATATATATATATAAAGATGAGTATTGCGATACTTGGTGATACCTTTTTTTATTGAACTTACGGTCAGTTTAAATAGACAAGCTTTTGAGAGTGCTAACCTCTCTTCATCAGGTCAATAGCAAACTCCTAGCAATATTTACGACTGTCCAACTTTCTTTCTGTCCAGTCTGTCCTGAATTCAGTACTTCAGTTTTGCTATTGACCTGATGAAGAGAGGTTAGAACTCTCGAAGCTTGTCTATTTAAATTGACTGTTAGTCCAATAAAAAAAGGTATCACCAAGTATCATAATACTCATCTTTTTTTTGCATCTGTGGACTAACACAATTACTCTATCCTAACTTACAATAATATATATATATATATATATATATAGTTTTTTCTCTGCTATTCATTTGATTATCTCAAGCATATAGAATTACATTTTCATGCTTAGACAGGAGATTGTTCCTGTCTGTGCAGTTCTGAGGATATCTCCTTTCAGTAGCCCATTCCAGTCATTTAATAGTGTTTGGAAATCCTGCACTATAAGTAAATGATGGCTGGCCAGTGCTCCTTTTTATACAGATTGTTGTTGAACTAAAAATCCAAAGTGACATTGTCAATACGCTTACTTCTGTGAAGGTAACCCATGGAGACTAAAAGAGTTCAACAGTTTTAGTGAGTTGTAGATCTAGTAAACCTAATGCCCAAGTAATTTTTAAAAAATCCATTCTTTACTCAAAATTTTATGTTGATTTATTTTGTAATAAGACATGGATTTAAAATGTTCATGTGTCCAGACAAAGTCTTAAATAGGGCGGGAGATCAAAGGCACGACAAACCTCTTATACCACTCTCCTTCAGAATAGTATTCACCCCACACTGCACATTGAACTGAGAGAAGTGTCTGATAGAAGCTCAATACATGAAAGCCTCATCAAATTAATAGGTTTCCCCAGATCTATGGTAAAAAGCAGTAGCAATGCCATTCAAAATTACCATGACTTCATAGAAAGACAATCATTTAAAAAAATAAATAAATTAAAAAAAAACCTTATTTTTATTTGTTATTTAGCTTTTTACCAGATAAGGAATATCTGCAATTATCAAACAGAACAGCCGAAATAGAAGTATCTATGACGTTATTATAAAAAAATAAAAATAAAGTGTATTTTAAATTCTTTTCTAACATTGACAATTATGTAACATGTTTAAAGGTATTAATTAAATAAAGTTTTTGTAAAACTGGAATTTTTGAAACATTGTGTTGAAAAACACCACAATACCTTTTGCACAATCAGCTCCATGGAATCCTGGAAAACAGTGGCAGACTCCTGATACACATTCACCGTTACCATGGCAGTTTCTAGGACAATCCTGTACAGAATCTGAGGAGGGAAACAAGTCATGATTTTGAAAAAGTGCAACAACATTGACTTTAAAGGATAATAAATGACTGTGTTTGATTACAAGAATACATTCTAAAACCCACAGCAATTAAATAAAGCAGAAAAACAGGAATCTGCAAACAAGAGCGATAATGATACTGTAGCAGTTATTCACAATGAATGCAAAACTAGACTTCATTATAGACAATAAAATGATCACAGCCAGCCAACAAACCTGATCAGCATCTATAAGGAGGGAAACACTGAAATGGATCAGTGCAATGCAGCTGATTTAATGTATTAAAATGTTGTTAAACCTTTTTCTACTGTTCTATTAAAAAACTGGCACATTGTTTTAAGAGCATTAGGAGTAAAGAAAAAGGATTACATTTGGTTTCTTAGGTTCAATGATAAAGAACAATAAAAGTAATTTAAAAAAAAAAGGAACATATTCTTGATAATTTAAATAATAAAGTAAGTAGTGTATCACACGAGCTACTGTTAGATGCAGTTAACACAATTAATGGATGTAACTTTTTTTAAATTAAAATAATAGCAATCTTCCTAAATGGGTGCATTTTCCTAAAATTTGCCTCACTACCTTGCACATCTGACCAAACTAGACACTTTAAATATACAGCTCTAGACACTTTAAGTATACAGTCCAGTAGATGTTTTGTTTGTTTGCAATATATATTATTAAATCATTTACAGTGTTTTTAATTTATAGCCACTTTCCTCAGCAACCTGATCCACAAACTTGAGAATTTTGAAATAAACATAAATCAGAAAAAAGCAGGTGTGCAGCAGTCCTGTGAGGTTATTATGAATTCTCAAGTATTTAGTCAATTCTTGTTATAAGATTCCAAACTGAGCTGCTGAAAAGGAAGTTGGAGAGGAAGGAAAGGAGTCTCTTTAGGAAACCAGCTGTAAGATAAAATGCACGATATTCACAAAAAAAAAATTTAAAAACATGTAACAGTGACAAATAGAGTGGCAAAAAACTATTTATGACTAAACTGATCCTTTAACTGCTCTCAAAGGACATACCAACTCCTTTATTCACCTGTTCTTATCAGAATCTGAAGTAGCTTTCTGCTAATGAAATCAGCTAGCGTTATCTGCAGAGCTGAAAGAGAAGCATGGCTGCAATATATTAAATCAGCCACTACAGCAAAACATTACTCATAGTTCATCTATCCCATATCTTTCCACAAAGCCACATATTATGACACAAAATAGTAAATAATAGCATGTCAATCACAAAATATGTGAGCAGAGAACTCACACGGGAAGACTGATTTCTGTTTGGCTTTATTCTGTTCACTATGCCTGAGCCTCATAGTTTTCAGTCTACATAGTCTCCAGAAACCTTATCTAGACTGCCATATGTTTAAGTAACAACTTAGATATTCTTTCTGTGTCATTCTTTAGAGCTGAATGGAAGTTTAGAAGGGATAGCATCTCAGTATAGATCAGATCAAAATCAGGACCCCCTAAGAGATCTTACTTGCATAAAAAGTTACTTGGTATTGATTGATTCAGTCACTGACTGCCAGAAGCATCAAGTCCCTCCCCAACTTAAATGTCTCTTTAATTGATGTTAAGAGCTCTATAACATAAATTATTTACCCGTTAAAGTCAAACATATGGACCATCATAGTGGTTTTCATCTGGCTTGTATCAGATTGTGGTAATGTATTTTAATATCAATCTTTGTGGAATACCTTTTCAAACACATTGACAATACTACACAATAGAGAGCTACATATTCAAGATGACAGAAATTGCTCCAGTACTTACTAACAGACCCTATAAGACATGTAAAATTCTAGTTAGATTGTTTTTCAATAGCAACTAGATCAATCACTTCAAGACTACAGAGGTCTTCTATGGAAATTACAATCTAAGATTATGGGTCTTATTCATGAATGTCCAAACTGTCATGTAAAGAATAGATCATTCATTCGCCATCTTCACATATTCAATAAACTCTGCAATGTGGTGAATTTGCATCCAATTCAGATGCTTACATCAGTTGCAGATTTATTCATATTACTTTGCCTGCATGTATGTATGTATGTATAATTTTTATGTATCCACTAATTTGTAGTACAAATGAACTGAACTTACGTAAAAATGTACAGCTACACTTCATACCAGGAAGATATTATTAATCTTACAAAGTGTGTATTACTACATCGTGGTATTTTTATTAGCATTTTCAAAAGCATGTTATAATTCCACTTGCATGTGCTAATCATTATCACTCTATGCAACATCTAATGGAAAAACAATTCTGTAATAAACACTATACAATAAAAAAGCAAGGCTATTTTTTCATTTTTTTCTTGGAAATGTATTTGCTTATGAGCATCACCATTATTGTAGTGCGTATTGCACTGAAGGTCTGCATGTTAATTTTCAACATAACGTCTGAATTAATAAGGCTGTAGAGAATACAGCTGGAAAGTAAATGTCTATGTGCAGTGTTTGCATAAATAGTTTGCATTAATATTGTTCTATTCAGTATTCAGCTG
Source organism: Pipa carvalhoi (assembly GCA_021901965.1). Taxonomy (NCBI): domain Eukaryota; kingdom Metazoa; phylum Chordata; class Amphibia; order Anura; family Pipidae; genus Pipa; species Pipa carvalhoi. Next base: position 6,209 of record JAKJJM010054612.1, on the reverse strand, counting down.
GCTGCTTTGACATACTGTAACCTTTGGGGCAAATTTAACTTCCTCTTTAATTAGATGTCTGAAAATCTTAAAAAAACTCAAGAAACTGAAACAATTATAAGTTAGGTTTACCATCATTTACCTGTATTAGCCTAATAAAGCATATGGAATATAGGTTACTCAGTACAGATAGCTTTACATATGTTTAGAATTGTTAAATTAATATCAGTAAAAAACACTGATTTTCTGCTTATTATGATAAAAATAAAAATCACCCAATGGCTCCAATTAATATTGCACTCCAGGGGCCAAACTACAATGAAAAATTGTAAAAAGGCTTTTTTGGTTTTACTAAAAGCATCTCACCCATGGGGTATGCTGGTTTCATTAAGCAAAAAAACAATCTGCACTCACAAGAAATGTATAAACCCGAGTGCACTTTCAAAAGCAGGATTTAAATGATTAGAAGAAGGGGCTTTCAATGGATTTACAAACGTGAAACAAAACAGTGGAATTTTTTGCAACAGTGCCATCATCCTTGTGACTTTCAAGCTTTTTATAATAAATATTATAACTTTGTATAATATAAAATGCAGAATCTTATTGTGTCATTTAGAGCAACTCAATGGGATAATACAATGTGCTAATAGTATTTTTTTTCCATAGAAACACAGTTCATCTTCCTGATTTATCTGAGTTAACTTTATTATTTGTGTTAATATGAAGCAGATTTAGTGGTAACAAAAATGTCTAAATATCAGCTTCAGCTTCTCTTCATCTGTATGTGTTAAGGGAGATTTATCTGTGTAGGTAATGCCAGGTTTATTGAGTAGCATTTTAGTACAGGCATGTTTTCTTTGTAAGGCTGCAGTGCCCAAACACCAATCACTGCCTACTGTTTACTTACTGTATTACATAGCAGTAAGAGGCATGGAGCTATATAGATACATCGGAAGTTTGAGTCATAGATCCAAAGCAAAATGCCCATATATCCTCATGACTGTCCTTCCTATTATATTATTATAATATTATTATATTATAAAAAATACATATAGAGTGTTATAAAATCACTGGAAAATATGCATATACTTTGCTCAGATGCTACATAACATGAGTACTGTCTCAACAAAATGGAGGTCCTAAAGGAAATGTAACATTTTGTGGCTTCCCTTCTTAAGACAACAGTAAGATGTTTCTCTGAAAATTAAAATATTAAAAGTTGCTGTTCTTACAATACAGGCTATATAAAGAAGGATGTGGATACTAATGTAGAATATTAAGTAACTAAATACAAATAAACTTTATGTGTTGGGTACTTTTAATGTTAGAAGCCTTAGGACACTGGCTTCCTGCTCGGTTGGCAGTATCCAAAATCTTTATTATACTGAAACTGCACTTTATTGAAAAAATAATCTTACTTTAATTAGAATACAATAACATGAATGTTGTTTTAGCATATGGTGGTGTTATGTAATAAGCTTAATATTGTTTTTGATACAATTTAAATGCAACTGTAAGCAAAGCATTTCTTGTATCTTAGAGATTAGTTTTAATATGTTGGATAGAAGTAACTTAATCTGGCAGGGTTTAGGCTAATGATGATTTAAGTTTGTGGAAGAGGATTAGTTGGAGCATTGTTTTGGAACTCTTTGTGTTTTTTGATCAAATTAAATGAAGACCATTATTTCAAAACGGAATCAGAAAAGCAAACTATTCAAGTCAATTCTCTCTACGGGAGATCTGACTGAGTTAGGGTTGACTTATTGCATAACAGAAAAAAAAAGACAAAAGGCAAAGAACATGAAGAGGGAACAGACTGATGGTGAAAACGATAAAGGTAAAATGGAAGTGGTGAATATTACAAAAACAATGGCAAAATATATATCAGTGTAATATAAAATACTATACTGGAAAACAATGTATTTTTACTCTAGTTTCCATTTTAAAGGAAATATATTTCAGTATCATCATTATTAAATAATATTTATATATATATATCTATACCTCTATCTGTATATCAACAAATGTAATGTCACTCCCTGAAGAAGACGGACATTTAAAGTCAAAGAATGTTGAGAATGACTAAATCAAAGTTGAGTTTAGAATGTTTACGTATTTTTATATTCATTTAATTGCGCACTAAGATAATTCAATAATACAAGGTAATTTTAGCATATTAATTTTATTTTATACAGTATTCAACCTAAATGATAAAGTAGCTCTTGTAATTTTATTTATTTTTTTATCTTCTTGAATCATAACATCTTAAAAGGTTATTATAACTTTCATACTCCCCTGTTATTGCTTGTCACCTTTAGCAGTGACTTGAATTTCCTTAGGCTGGAGATCTGCCTAAATCTAAGGCTGTTACTTTGTTATATTTTAAGATAAATGAAAACATGTCAATATTTTGAACAACGGTAGATGCCCTATTATTCAGTTCAGAGACTCTTGCACATATGCCTATTATCAGAACCTTTACCAATCTTACACTATGAAAAGTGTAAAAGCCTCTGCACTCCATGATCTACAATAAATAAGGGAGAACAGATTGAATTCTGCAGTACTGCAGAATATTATATGATTTTTATTTTTTTACAATAGCATTTATATAAAATGATTTGATGCCAAACACGCATGAAGTTGTTTTAGTGCTAATATACTGTAGCATTTTCGTATCTAGTGAACAACTGTATTTCCCAGAACTCTTTTTTTTAATAGCTAATTTACTTGTTGTAGCTGCAATGTAAGATATTTTAATCATTTATTGGGACTCCTACCTACACATTTGATGAGTTCTGTTTTGTGCGTAGGCTGTAGTAAAAAACAGTGAAGGTGTAATGACCACTCACTGTCAGTGATTAGTCCCATAGCTCAGAATTCTTAACATGTATTTAGAAAAACAAGACTTTTAGTAATACAGACTCTTCCAAACGAGGGATACTTTAATAGAAAAAAAAGACATAACTTGTTTTAGAAAATAAATGTCACATTATTTGTTCAGGGTGAATTGCATCTAACTGTGCTCTCAATTACTTTGCTTCAAAACACAAGGACGTATTTTTTTTTCCAAATCCAGAGGTATACTTAGTGTTATTTTAGGCTGACATGTGTCTTCTTCTCTCTCTCTTATTGTAGAACCTGGAGTGCAGAGGCTTTTACCCTTTTCATAGTGTGAGATTGGGAAAAGTTCCAATAATAGGCATATGTGCAAGAGTCTCTGAACTGAATGAAATTTTGTTGCTTTCTTTTGATATCTGTCCAATTATTGTCATTACCTTATCTGGATGTCTACTTGGCTATTAGACCTATTACCTTTGACTCTTCAATTGCAGTCTGTCCAAACTCATATAGAATGCATTTCACATAAGTACATTGGCACAATTCCAGCATCTCCATTTTGTACATGCACTACAGAGTGACAGTCTCCCTCAGACTGATTTTCATATTTCTCATAAGTTATCTAGTTAGCGGAAAGTACAGAATCTCCTGAAATGATTATGGATGTAAATAAAAAATAAGTAATTCTAAATAAAGAGCTGAGATATTTTTATATTAATTGCTATATTCAGCAGGTATATATTGTGAAGCATATAATGATATTACTAATATGGTAATGTACTGTGGTAAAATGACCAATGTGAGCAAAAACATGATAAGAAAAACTATAAAAATTCCAGTCCATTTTGTGTTGGAAGGTTTTACATTATGTTTTAAATTTGCTACGCTCTGTTTATGTGACAGATCAGAGAAGCACAAATACATTTCTGTGCTGTATAAAGTTTGAATTCAAGACAGCATGAAAGTCTTTAGAAGCAGCAAACTGCTGCTAATTAATATATATGCAGAAGCATCAAAGTTACAGCACTGAACAACTGCATGCTTAATTGGAAGGGCTTAAACAGCCCCCACCAAACCACAGATTCATGGGTCATTTCTTTAATGCACAAGTGAATATTTTATATGCATGCAGTGGCTTCTAGGCTTCTACCCATACTCTGTCAACACTCCAAGTATCCAAAATTCCATTCATTTCTTGAAACAATGGTGGGGAAGAGTACAGATTTACTACTAAGGGAAATTGGCCTGTGACTAATTTAGTAGGCTAGTAAGTGATTTATCACGTGAAACAGTTTGTTTAACTTAGGAAACAGATTTGGAGTAATACAGTGGCACATTGTTCTTGAGTGATTCCTCTGGGTGCTCTGGATTCTTCCCATAATAACAATACTTGCTGGCAAATTAACTGACCTCTAACTCAAACTGGTAATCGTGCGTACTTGAAAAGGGAATTAAATTGCATGTTTAACTGGAAGAGGATTAGATGCCAAAACCTGTGTAATAGGTCAGCACAAAATAAGCAAAGTATATAAATACTTGAAATAATATTTTTTTTCCTTTATACTCTTTAGTGACTACTGAATTAGAAAAATATTTCTCCCATTCTTATAAAAAAGATTTACACCTTTCCGTACACACTATATTGCCTATAATACAATCTGTACTTGCCAATGTGCAGTGGGTAGAGTACTGCTGGTCTAATGCTTAATAATATCAATGTTTGTCAAGTTGTGGTTTATTTATTTTAGTAATTTTTGATGAATGTGTATTGTTGGTGCGCTGGTTCTAGCTTATTTATCTGCTTTTTTTTTTTTTTACTGCTTTTTGACATCCGCAGCAAATAAGAGGCTTTAAATACCTTCATATTTCTTAGGCTATGACAAATGACATATTTGTTATTACAGGCACAGTATGCAACTTTGCAACAAGAAATATGTGAAACAAAATAAAGACAAAAATATAAACAATGAATATTTTTAAAGCCTTCATTTAATTAAACCATTTTAACTGAAATATTATATGATGGTTACCATGACAAGGGAGGTTCATTCAGGACAGAATTTTGCTGCAGAAAAATTTTCTGTTAATTGCATTCTATCTTCTTTTATTATTGTGTCCTAGTTTCTAATAGATTGTCATCAGTAAACTGCATTTATTGCAATTATTGCATTTCTAACCTATCATGCATATATGAAATGTGAAGGAGGAATTCCAATGACTGCACAGGTTTTACAAATATCAATCAGAATAGTTCATGGGGGAGGATAAAGAATGGAATATATTTTGACCTTCTGCCATGGCATATGCCCCCACCACCTGCAGATGGTGTTTAGTTTACAGATCAAGGGGTAGCAGAAATAAAATCCCTAAGTTTATTTACCACTATTCTACTTGGGGGAAGGAGGAGTAGGAGTTAACATATGGGTTATCATTACATGTGCCTCATTTTTGTAAGTAGACACTTAGTTTTAACTGGTACTGTATGTTGCTGCCTATTTACTCTAATAAGTTGGCACCTGACCGTTTTAACTGGTTTACTGTTCAGTTGCCCCTGAGCTGGACACTACTGGACATGTAGTCAGGAGTATTCATTCAAACAGTAGCAGAATTCATAGTGATGCAAATTCATCCACGTGAAGTGAAGTGTCATAAGTTTCCCATGATTACCATGAATTTATTTAAAGGAGAAAATGCTCCTATAACTGTATCCTTCTTATATTAATCAAAACACTATTGGCAGGATTGATTATAAGGAAGGAAATTGTCACCACTTGACCATCTTGGTCAACACTATTATTGCCATATTAAAATGACCTACATTACTGACATTTCTTCTATGCGATTGTATTCTTAGGTCATGTAGAAATGCAATTGATGATAGTGCTCTTTTGCAAGTATAAGTTTGGAATTGGGAAGGACTATAGAGGAAACCAAAATGGTGAAGAAAGAAAATTAAAATTGCACTCACACTTATAAAATAAAATTGCCACTTATCTGGTATCTTGTTGGTCACCCAGCAGTAATTTCCTCTGGGTTCTCCAGATTCTTTTGTTACTCAAGCAAGGAAACATACCCAATAGTATAGAACCACTTATTAAAAATATTTAAGTAGTAAAATTGTCCATTTAAATGAGAATAGATTTCAAATATGTGAAAATCAATATATTCAATGATAGTATACTTGTTTTCAATGTTATTTATGCTTTGCAGTGTACACTTAGTATTGTACTATATTTTGCTTTTTGAGACTATGAATGTTGTTTTTATATATAAGCAGTGTTATAATTAGTGTTGGTCGAACTGTTCGGCTCCAACGTTAGTTCGAGCCGAACTTCGGGATTTTCCGTCACCCGAGCCGAGCCGAGCTTTTGCTCGTAAGTTCGGGTTCG
>JAKJJM010054579.1:0-11167 GCA_021901965.1 Pipa carvalhoi | reverse complement strand
ATATATATATATATATATATATATAATATATGCATTCAAGATTAAAAGCCCTTCTACCTCTAGTAAAATTCCTTCTGACTTGAATTTTGCTTAATCTTCCTGAACCCTCTTTGAAAGGGAAGATCTTGATATCTGTCTGTGTAAATAACCAACCTGTGCACCCACTTCCTCAGATGGACCTTTGCATAAGTGTATCTGACAGGTCCATTTTTACAAAGTAGATTAGTGCTGAAAAATACTTAAAGAAGTGGGCAAATTCAGCTGACATTAGCAGATCTGAACATTCAGATTGCTGGCTCGCCCAATGCAGCAGTGTGGTGTTGAAGACATCGTGCATGTACTTATGTGGCCATTAGCAGACTAAGGTTCAGAATCAGAGATTTTTGTAGGAACTAATTACAGTCACATGATTAGAAGGTGCAGCATAGGGGTCATATCCTCTTGAAAACTATAGAAAATATTTTCTAGCATTACATGTGTGAGTGTATATGTGTGTGGTTATACTCTTCTACCTGATTCCCATAATTTTTGTTACTTTTTTTTATGCTGATACCCACTACACTGTGTAATAATAAGGAAATGCATGATAAAGACAAACACACAGCACTGTTTACTAATAGCAAGTACAAACTGATAATGGGCAGGGATAGTTACAAACAAATGGGAGCATGGACTGAAGTTGACAGCAAACATTACAAGATATTTACATGTCAGAGAGATTCTTCAATGAAAAGGTATTGCTTGGTAAAGCCAGGCAAACATATTGCCTCTTTTCACAATTCTGCCACTGGAGGGCAGGGTTTCTCAGGAATCTATGGGTAATATTTTTCAGTATACTTGTCACAAGAATGGCATGAACAACTTCAGGTCAGAGACAAAAATGTAATGAAATGGCTATCTTTTCAGAATAATTCGTATGTGTTTCTAAGCATGTAAAATAATAATTGTCTTTTGGTAAAGTATCTTTTGTCCTTTACATGGAAAGTGAAAAAAAAGTGTATGCAATAAGAAAACACTTACTATGATTTGCTAATTTTCTTTTATAAATATGAAGGCACAGCAAAAACAGGGAACAATAGCCATTCACTGCATTTGCCCCAGTTTATGAACAGATTTATGGGCAACATGCTCATACTTTATGGATGTCCATATCACCCAATCATTGTCAGGTCACTGATGATTTTTGTGGGGTGTGGGTTGGGGGTCAGTTTTATGTGGTCGACCGACTACTGTATACACAATGCAATAGTCAATCAGTATTTGTTCTGATTTTAAGCCACACGTGATACAATTCATTGTGTATTGTATAATCTGACTTCAAATATGACTAGCACATTAGCTGGGATATGTGAAAGACAGTTGGCCTGATTTCTCAGCCTAAGTCTCTGATTGCTCACAGTACAACAAATATTTCTGTCATAGATATAAAATCTGCTTTTGCCATGTGTTCCAAAAGTTGTTCTAATTAAAGTGCACCTGTCACCTCAAAACTCCAATACTAATTTAGGTTCTACTAATGAAATAAACAATTTTGTAAATATATATGTATTTAAAAAAAATGTACCTTTATGCAGCGTTTCTCTCTGTCATCTTCCCTGTCAGCCCGACTTTTCTTTCCCAGGTTGGGTTGGGCGGGGTTAAATGATTGATATTATAGCTCCTCCAATCAGATCCCTTAAATCACGATCTAACAGAGAGCTGATTGGAGGAGCTATAATGTCAATCATTTAGCCCCGCCCAACCCAGGAAAGAAAAGTCGGACTGACAGGGAAGACGACGGAGAGAAACGCTGCATAAAGGTACATTTTTTATAATACATATATATTTACAAATTTTTTATTTCAGTAGTAGAACCTAAATTAGTATTGGAGTTTTGAGGTGACAGGTGCACTTTAACTACAGAGAAACACAATGTTAACAATGTCTAAGATATTAAACCTGTATAAATAAAAAGAGTTATGTTATATTTTAGTTCTGTGCAAAAATTATTTAAAAAATATTGTGCTCTCTCAGCCAACTAAATCATGCTGTCAGTCCTCGATGCAGAGCATAGTTTGTTCCACCTGGGTTGTGAATCATTGTTGGGCTAAGTCAGTCAGTGATTTCCTCCCCATAATAGTAATAACATGACTTATAAAACATCAATTCATGATTGGATTGTCCAGCTGTGTTAAACCTACCAGCACAGATCAATCAGTTGCAAATGGCAGAAAAATAATAAATAAGCTTAAAATGTAACATTACTATTCATTATGGTTTTCCATGTTTATTTATATGCGTTCGTTATCATGTAACCAAATATGTAGAGTAAAATGTACTAAAAAAGCATTTATCTCCATGTCAAAAGTAATTTGCGTTTCTTTGCATTTAAAAGTTGTTTTTAATCTTATTTAAATCAGTGGAAACCATAATAAATATCCCCTAGAGACTGAGGTGGTCATTCTGGTATGTCCGAATCTGCCAGATCGAAGTGATTTTAGTGAAGATTTGAGGCACGTTGCCGAAATTGTCATGGACGCACTTCAGTATGTGCTTGAAGAACAGACGAGCAGAGTTTTGTCTGCTGCTGTTCACCTGTTCTTCAAGCATATTGAAGTGCGTCCGTGACAATTTCGGCGACACGCCTCAAATCTTTGATAATATCACTACGATCGGGCAGATTTGGACGTACCAGAATGACTCCCTGATTGTTCTTAGACAAAAATCTACCCATACCTGGAGCCCTGATTTTTTTATGTGGTTAAAAAATTCCTGCAAAGTAAACTTTGTCTCTGTACAGTTTCAGACTGAATAGAAATCATGCCACATTTTTTTAAATGGAAAATGAGTGTACTCAGCTACCCCTTAAGATTTTCTCTGAGAGCAAGTTCAATTAATCCTTTCCATCTGCTTTCCTGGTCGGAGAAAGTAGAAATGCATGAATTCTTCAATAAGTTTTTCAAACCCTTCTTCTATTTTCCTTGGCCAGGACAGCAACTGGTTGACTGGCATGGAGAAGGGTACTCAATGCAATGAATATCTTCAGCTTGAATCTTGATGAAGGCCACTAATGCTAGTTTTCCTTGAATATGTGTCAGGTACATTTTAATTACAGAGAGCGAAAGTGTGGTTTCTATAACCTAGGATGCTGCAGCCAAGCCCTGTCTAATACTTACCTTACACTCCCAGTCTCACATTAGGGGGTCATGCTGTAAAGTCTGAATTGTTGTGTAAAGGTGTGAATTCATAAGCTAAAGACAGTCTCAATAGACTGCTACAGTCACAGTCATGATTTTATAATGAGAATTTTATTGCAGTTGCGACTTTACAAAGGAAATGTCAAAGCTGGAACTTTAAAAAAAAATTGTCACGGTCGTGATTTTATAATGGGAGAATTGTCGTGATTTTATAATGGGAATCCGCTATCTGAGAATTCAACATTCGAATTCTCACTCTACAGCATGACCCCTATAGCGTAACATGCAAATTGCCCACTGCTGAGTAAAATGACTCCAGAATTCCAGCAGTTACCCCGCCATAAGCCCATGAATTCACCTCATTTATTAAAGACTAATCAGTATATTTATGATATGATACCTTGTTGAACTGTCACTTTCCTAATTGTCCATGAATTTGGGACAATTTGACACACTGCAGAAAATACCTACCTGCTAAGTTGGTATAGTATCTAACTGTCCAAAATCACACGTCTACAGGACAGTTCACACTTTGACAGGCATATCCACAATGTTCTTATAAATGCATATGCATTCATTTTTAACTTTATGACTTTATGATAACTTTATTAATAAGTAATTTACTACGTCTCCTGGAAGTAATGCACAGATCAGCCCAATGTCAACAAAGTATAAAGTGCAGCAGATATAATCTGGCAAGCAGAGGCTAGGCAGTACATAGCTGAAAATAGCCTTGCAGGGTAAATAATAATGTCTCTGCCAGTATTTAAAAACAAAATATGTAAATAAACATTGTTTTGATTCATATTGTCAACACTTTAACACCAATTCATTTCCAGTTTAAAGGGGCACTAAAACTGTAGACTGACCAGCTGACTAATGGGACAGTGATAAAGTGAAGCTGGCAGGGACCCCCAAGTGTATGTTTTCATAGCAACAGCTGCATAACTTATTACAAGTTAAGAATATCCTTTCTGCCATGGCTCTCGTTTGTATGCCATTTCACTTAAAGCTTTAGAATGATTTCTATATATTCTTAAATGACCAGAAACAACAAACATTAACATTATAAAGTGTTCTAGTTAAAGCCTTGTTTTTTGGTGTTGTGTATTTGTGTAGCTTAATAGTTTGCGGGGGAAGGAGTTGGTAAGTGACTAAACCAAACACAGATGCAATCAAAAAAACACAAGGATTCTCATATGTGATATAAAGCTTCATACCTGACAAATGGTGGTTAATCCCTACTGCACATTGATGTGTATTATTTCAAAATGTTTTGAGTCACAGTTGAGTTTCCAGGTACAGTTAATGTTAAGAGAAGGAGTCATCTACAATTACATGACTAGAAAGCACATGACCGTCAGGATATGCATGCTTATTAGCAAGCAGTAAAACTAAACTGAAATGAGTTTTACTTGGTACATTTCCTATACTTTTCTGGCACAAATAGAATTTGACAATAGTATTCGTTAAAATTACCATCCTTTTCATTCATGTTTCTACTATACATGAACACCTTTTTTGGGTACGGTTGGTTCTCACCAATAGACTCAGGTGTACTATTATAGTGCTAATGTTACAACACCTTTATACATGATTTCATAACCTGCTACATAGTGATGTAAAAAGCTTACACTCAAATGGCTTTATCCATTTATTCACCATTCACTAGGATCTACCCATACAGATAGGCACAAACTGATGATATTCATTACAAGTAGATACAGTAATACCCCAAAACCAGGGGTGTTATTGGCTAAAGAGAGAATTCGACTGTTGAACTCTCAAACAGCGGATTCCCATAGCAAATCTGTGACTGCAACAATTTTAAAGTCATGACTGCAACAATATTCCCATAGTAAACTCACGACTGCAACACTATTTCCATAATGAAGTCACAACTGCGACAGTAGCAGTCTAATGCGACTGTCTTTAGCTGACAAATTCACATCTTTACACAACAATTTGGACTTTAGCTAATAACCCCCAGATGTTTTATGCAGTCCTTTACTGTATTTGGCACAGATCTCCATTTTGTTTAATATAAAGGCTGCACATGTCCACTTGTTTTTAAGAAGTTCTTGATCCTAGACTAACTTGCGACTAGTCTTTCTGGGAGAAAAATGTTTGTTTGTTGTAAAAATGGACACCTCAAATTCAACAGCTAAATTGTTTTACCAAATTCCTTGATGTTCCTTGCTCTTGCAGCATAGCACAGTATGGCCTTTCACTATTTATGCCAAAGTCACTGGTCCATTCACACACATATGTACACACACGCATACTCACACACAAACACATAAATACACAATAACACATAGCCTCTCAGTAAGGGGCTTATTCATGAAAGTAGGAGAGGTTGCATTCATTCACCACTTCTTTAACTCCGCTTATTTATGAAACTCTTCAGTGTGGCAAAATCATGTCCAAATATCTTAATGCAGTTCGACTAGTAATGCTGGTCTACGCAAGAAATCATATTCGATGACATTATTTTCTTGGCTAAGGTAATCTGCCTCTTAAAGAATAAGGAGCAGTGAATTTGTGATTATCAGATCTAGCATAAAATATACCAAAAAGTATAACTACTATATTTCAATCCTTTCAATTGTTTTAGCTCAGTTAACAATGCATTACGTAGTGGTTTTAAACACACAAACAATAATATTGGCATATTCATCCTTTTTTATTAGTTCATGATCATTCAGCTTTAAAACATATTCTGCTTCTGTATTCATTGTGTCTGCATATATAATAAGTCCCCTAAATATCTATTTTACTTCGTTCAAATACATACACATTTCACTTACCAGGAAAACATTTTAATTGTTGTAATTCTTAATTTTTGTCATGGAATTTCTGCGGAAACATAATTTTTGCATCATTAACATTTTCATGTTTGATGAATGAAAAATGAAAAAAAAAATGTATCTGCCGACATAGAAGATGTCAGTTTCAGAATTTTAGCTTAAAGTGCACCTGTCAGCTTGTCCCGATTTGAAGCTGTGGGAGCCGCCATCTTGTGCCCAACCTGCCAATCAACCACTGTGACATGCCCCCTAAGGCCTGTCAGCTATGCTTGTGCGTATTGCGAGAGGAAGGCTGGTAGGAGGCCCTTACTTGCCAATCAAGTAATCTGCGCCTCCTCCTACAGCCTTTCTATCCGACAAGCCTGCAGTGTCGACAATGTTGTTTCAAGCTGACAGGTGCACTTGAAAACTCCCAACATCATTTTATAAAGAAAGAAAAAAGCAGAATATTTAGCCTGTCCCAGTTCAGGGCTGTTTCATTACATATGCTTTGAAGTATTTCTAAAATCTTTATCATTTGGGGAAGGTGAATTGCCCTAAACTTGTTATATGACTATTTAGCTTACTTATAAAAAGTTGATAGTACATCTACATAAAACTACAGATAACTAAATGGATATAAATACTGAAAATCCTCCTTTTCAGGTCATCCCATTAGGGTGAGAGCATCAGGAGAGTGTCTATGGGGACAGGCCATGGTCTCTGGAGGAAGATCTGTTTGGTATAATCCTGTAGTACAAAGATCTTTTTCTCAGTAAGGAGGGAAATATATAACATAATGCAGAATCCCTGCCGATCTAAGACATCTGTCTATTAGAAAGGACACTGCATTGATAAAAGGTATTTGTAGGTTTACCCATAACATATTCCATTATAAAAGGCTCCCACCTAGAACTTTTTGTAAAATTGGCAATAAAATAAACAAGGTATATAGATTCATATAAATGATGATGTGTTGGTTGCATATTCATTATGTATGTCTAAATAGGCTGCATATATGTAAACATAAACTTGCAAACATACATTGCATACATACACAAATACACACAATCACTGGAAGTATATCTACAATTTTGAATATGATGCTGAATATCTATATGAGTTTATTTGTGCATGGATAAATGTGTAGATGAGAACCAAAGATGCATGGGGAAATTGATTTGCCCATTCATACATCAAGGGGATGTAAATAGTGCTAATAACATACTCTTTTGGAAGGATGACCTCTTGCCTTGTGTATAGGTTACCCAGCTCAGAATGGGGCCTTTTCATTCATGTTGCCCCCAGCACAGCATTATGTCCCAAACCTCTTTTCAATCACAGACTTTCCCATCTCCCCCCACAAGAAACAGAGAGACAAGAACATTCTCATATTTTGGCCAAGTTCTTACCAACTTAAAGGGGATTTGTCCAGATTGACTATCTCTCTTCCCATGAAATAATGCATACAACAAGAGGGGAGGAATGTATGATAATGTGTAAGGGTGTGGGGGAAGGGGGTGGAGTAATCCTTTGCCAGGGTCATTCTGGTTTTCCAGATGAAGCAAACATTTATGGGACTGCATCCTTCTTTCCTTTCAGTGCTGGAAACCAAGCTTTCAACTTTTGCAATCATTCATAACAAGGTATTGTATTACTATATCTCAAACTTATTATATTATTTGCTTATCTGATACTGATGTTAATAGCACCTTTATAATTTATCAGACTTCACTATTCACTAAATAACTTATTACCCTTTCATTGCTATTGAGATGCAGTTGATTTTAACTGAATTCCCACATGTAAAATCTTTTAAGTTTAGATTCTTTCGCATAACCTTGCTAATACAAATTGTTGTTTTCGTCTTCTGTCTACAAGTGTACATATACTGCACACACCAGAATAATTATATTAATGCAATATTTTAAATTTTCACCTTATTATATATTGGTTTCTTTGATTTAGTTGTGAAATTCAGTAAATAAAGTACAAGTTAAGTATTGGTATTGACTAATCTCTGAATAGTTTTTCTTTTAGTGATTATAGAGCAGTCCTTTTGTACCAGAATTACCCTACAAACCCATTTACACTTGGACCAAAAGGTCTACTTGTAGATGAACCTCTGGTGCTGCCAGAAATGGATTTATTGTCTCCTACGGAAGCAAACTACGCTACTATTTGTAATTTATTATTTTGTGAAGATGCCTGTATCCAGTTAATAGTTTAGCTTTAAGCAGCAGCGTGACAATAGCACTATCTGAAAGTCTTAATTTTGCTGTAAATTTGCGACTATGGTCTAAATGTTATTAACCCATCAAAATACAGATAACTCTAAAAAAATTTGGTAACTATAGTTTTAAAGAAATCCATACAAAATTTCTGGTGACAAATTACAGAGGGTATGACTTTTTATACATTAAGTGCAGCTTAAACCCACACTGCATGTACATTTTCTGCACATGTGCTAGTTTGCTTATATGGTTTTAGTGTTGAAATAAATCAGAGTAGAATATAAAGAAACGGACAATTCTGCATTCTTGATATAATACTTTATGGTGACATTAAAGCTGGCCATACATAGAAATACTTTTCAGCAAATTCAAATAAGATGTAAGATCCTCCAACGATCAGTGTAATCTTACAATTATGTCACTAACTGTACAATGTTAAAGAGATTTAATGACTTTCTGATAAATATTTAGTATGAAACTTTGATCTGTTAGAATGATTTTCCAGCATGATTAAGAGTTTAAATCAGATATCTTCTGCTTTGATTGATTGAATATGGACTTTTACTTATATCTGTCATTATGGTTTAATCTCAATCTAATTGTCTGAAAAATAGAACCATATATGACCAGCTTCATTCATAGACCATATATCTTCTTTTTTGTAGGGCTAGTTATGTATATTTAGTTGAACCTAACATTGCACCCATGTGACTTATGATACTCAAGTTATAAACTGTGGAGTAATGTCCTTTCTTTTACTTAGATCTTCCTGTAACTTTACCTGGTTTTTGCTCCACCCTCTTCCTGCGTAAGGGGACACAAAATGTAGCTTTCTACAGACTATAAGCAAATCATGTGCTTTAAAATTGCACGATTTGCTTTTAATCCTCAGAGCATTTTGCACCAATGTCAAAATCTTCAAATGGTACAAAAACATTGCCAATGAGTCAAGGATTCTGTGCAAGAAGATAATAGCAGTATTATTACTAAAAACTGATATGGCAGAAAAATTAAAAGAACACAATAATAGCACTATATTAAAATGATTTGTTGTGCAAAATAAAAATTATATATATAAATATTTTTCATTATGCATCATCCCCTTTACGTCAATATTAAAGGCACTGCTTGTCAGATGGGATGGTGTATAATTTTTTGGTAAAGCTTGCTGAAATGGAAACCATTTACAAAAACTTCCCTACAATAGTAGATATAAAAAATATAATAAATTGATTTATTAATGCAAGTCTGACACCAAGTGGTGCCCTGCATGGCTTCTATGTTATTTATTCATGCATTTCCAAAGTCTGGATCTGCATTTCATACATTTACATAGAAGCGCTATTAGCACTGGGAGCTGTGAGTAGGAAACAGTAGCCATTTATCTGTTGAACCATTTCAATGTAAATGCAAACATAATTAATGCTTTGTCTTGGTATTTGAAACAACTAGGAAAGGAATTTGAAGAAGATCTCTAAAGAGCCAGAAACTTTAAGTGGTTTTTTAAAAACCTGTATTTTTAGGTAAACAAGGATTGCTCTCAAACATCAGAGTGCTGAATTACATAAGGGAAGTCATTGCACTTAATAAAGGGAGTTGACAGCCCCCAACAAACAGATTGTACTACCATTTACACTATATAATGGATGTTATAATGTTGGCCCTGTTTTTATCCTGACTAACTGCATGCAGATCCTCCCGTGAAGTAATTTATATTGACTTATTTACAGGAATTGTTAAGAATCAAATCATTTGTATTAAACATTACTAGCCAATGCAGTATTAAGTAAAAGCAAATCCTGCTTGTCAGTGGGATTTATTTTTTTACTCTTGCTTGCTAGACTAATGGAATCTCTCAGTCATGTATACACACATATATTTTAAATATGAGTTATGTAAGATTCAGGCCATTTTGTTTTCTGACTTTTTTTTAATATAGCTTACGTTTTGAAGCTTAGCAAAGATAATCCTTCTGAGACCTTATAAGTTACTTTGTCTTACACTTTCCTTGCAGGAGTTGAAAGAAAACTCTATCTTGTGTAATTTTCAGAGCAGACAACTCTATCAGTTTATCTGTGACTAGTGAATGTCAAAGTGAGGCACTGAGCAGACCGGGACTGTTTGTATAAATACTTATCTGCATGTTTGCTTTATGGAAAACTAATAGATAGGCCTTTGCTCAGCTGGAGTACTACACAGGGTCTGCATATCCAGAGCAGATTTGTCCAGCTGGGATTGGACCCAGCCACCTGTTCCTTGTGGTCATGGGTCACTGGCCTCCACCAATATTTAAATATTTATTTGTAAATGGCCTTTTCTGTCATTGTTTTTGATGTTATGAATGCTCTTTCTGTGGTAGATTCAGATATGGAGAGGGTGGGCATTTATTTTAGAGCCATGACAGATCTGAAAAAGAGGCTTGTTTATCTTATAGGTTAAAATATGTAAATGAGTGGAAAGTTAAAACTAAATTTTAATACTTTTATTTTATTGAAAAACAAAATGTTTAAATATATGGTTAGCATTCTGTTCTTTTGCTTTCCCTACTAATACCTATGTAATTATTTTATCTTGTTATTCTTTACATAGAATATTTCATCCAGGACACAGTTTTTGTAACATTTAGAGGAACACAAAACATAGATGCAGCACCAACTAGGTAAAAGAAAGTGGGGCATCCTGTAATATAGGGGTCCCCAAATGCCGGGCCGCGGACCACTACTGGTCCGTGAACCCCTCTGCACTGGGCCGCCTGATGGTGACGCGCGCACACAAAGCGCGTCACCATCATACGGCCATCAGTGCGTCTTTGAAACTGGTCCCCGATCCAGAAAAGGTTGGGGACCGCTGCTGTAATCCATACTTAAAGGGGAACTATATTCAGATTACATCTTTACATATGCAGTACTATACCATAGTAAAAGCATTTCTCCCCAGTAGTTTTTCCATCTGAAGCTGGATGATTTAA
>JAKJJM010054560.1:0-16048 GCA_021901965.1 Pipa carvalhoi | reverse complement strand
TTTTTTTTTTTTTTTACAACAAGGCCACTTGATATATTTCGTTATGTATATTTCCCAACTGTGATTATTAGTTCCTGCTGGATCCTAATAAACCCCCTTCTGATTTGTCCGCCCACTGCAATTTTAAATAGGATTGGCTAAAATCTGACAACCAATCAGGATGCAACTTGCGACTGCTTAGCATATTGTCCTTAGAGGAGGGGGGGTTAAAACACAACAAGGTTCGACCATTTAAATTTAAAATCACAACATTACACAGCTGGTTACAAGCAGTGACCCCACAGGGCAGAATGACTCGTGATTAGTTGCGGACTTCACAGTGTTTTACTGTGTATTTTTGTGGTAGACATAAGTCTAAAGAAAGGTTTTACCTCCTTCCCCAACTAATGCAATGCTGCCAAGTTGCAAGCAATGATAATGTCTGTCCTTGACAGCGTGTTGCATTGAACTGTTGGGAAAGATGGTCTGTGGTGTCACGGTAATAAAACACAGGGGGTTATTGACTAAAGTGAGAATTCGACTGTCGAATTCTCAAACAGCGGATTCCCGTAGCAAATCTGCGACTGCGAAAATATTCCCATTATAAAGTCGCAACTGCGACAGTAGCCGTTTACTGGGACTGTCTTTAGCTGACGAATTCACAGCTTTATGCGACAATTCAGACTTTAGCCAATAACCCCCTAAATTCTTCTAAAAAATAGTAAAAAAAAAGGCTAAGTTCAATGCATAAAGTTAGACGTACACTACAAGATGGTTGGTTTTACGCACATTACAATTTCCTAGTAAACAGTGCTAGCAACGAGACCCCGGTCTATGTCATGGAACGTAGAAGAAGATGAAAGCGCTTCGGTTTATTTAACTGGAGCCGTATGAATATATCCGCACGTCGCTATTTACAGTAAAAGATGTTTTTGAAAGAAGGCGTCCATATTTTTCTGTCGTCTCAAGGAAAGAATCAAACTGCGATGTCAGTGGATCCCGGTCACGTGTTCCCTTTTAAAGATTTATCCAATCAGAAACCACATTTGTACAGGTAAGCCCCCCTAGATAATGCCAGGGACGGGGGAGGAATGGCTGTACCTCTCTGGGCTGTCAAACTTGCAGCAAAAATAACAATTCATCAGATTGTCTGTTGCTATGAAAAGACAAATGTTCATTCTAGAGTTGAATTCACTTTTTTAGTGGCCCCTTGTCTATCAGCACCTAATTCTTCTCCCAATGTCGGAAATCCTATTAATCTGGATTAAATCACTTCAAAAAAACCCACTAAACTTACTTCCATGAATCTTTCGCATCTCTCACCTGCTATCCTATAACTTCTATTTCAGAGTAAGTACACAGTGCGCTTACCCCAACAATCACTAATTCGCTGTACCCCCTTCACAACTTTAGACAGATCACATTCAAGTAATGACCAGAACCGACATTCTATTAATCCGGATTACCTCTCGCGCCTTCCTTTATTCTCTGGACTGACAAACAGTTTTTGCAGACCCTCCCCTTGCGATCATGATTTTGATGAAAATCCGTCTTTCTCTAATGTAGGCGCCAATCACAAAACAGATGGTGTCAAAACAGGAAACAAACCCAAATGTCTGTAAAATCGTTAATCCTGAAATTGTTTGTCAGCCCAAAGGAATAAAGGAAGACTTTCTCCCCACCCAGACAGGGTCTAGAAAACATTCCTACATCCAGTAACTAAGGCAACAGAAACCAGTTTGCATTTACTAACCTGTATGCGGCTGCGCACCACTGCGTAACATTTCTGTGTTCGCCGCTTTAAGCAGTAGACACTGCTCTGTGGGTAAATGAACAGGAACTAGACTGAGGTAAAAACCCCGCATGTGCCTTTAATCAAATGCTATCTCTTTCCTCATAAAGCAGACTCTAGGGCAGCAAAATTCATACAGCATCCTGATTGGTGGACGGATTTTAGTGGCTCCTCAATAATATGCATCCTGATTGGTGGACGGATTTTAGCACCTTCTCTCTAATCCACATCCTTATTGGTGGACATATTTCAGTCACTTCAATGTTTCCTAATGGGAAAAATTCCAAGATGGAGTAAGAAAACACCACATTTATCAGCATCATGAGAAAAATATAAAAGATAATTTGTGAAGCACAATCGTTCATCATCCATTACCACACGATGATGTGTGCACTGACAGCTCCCCCTTTAAAGGAGACTTAAACCCTTGGATAACATGGAGTCATTGTGACCTTAGTGCTAAAATAACCGCTTTTCTAATTGGCTTCCATTTATTTATTTCTACTGTTTCTAAGTTATTTGATCCTTTGTCCTATGCTTGCAAGAAAGTTGCTAATCTGCGCGATAAAAGTATCACCCAATGAGAATCCTCCCAGAGTTTTGGGAATCTGCGGGCTTTATCTCCATAAGTTTAATGTCGCAGATTTGCTTATTTTAATTTTATGGAGAGAAATCCCGCTCTTTACTAAAGTGTCGCTAAACCCCATACAGGAAAGTATAGAGAGAGACGGGCTCTGATTCTTCAGTTCCATGGTGAAGAGTCATGTTGTATTTTAGCTAGACCCTCCTCCTCCTCTTTGACTGACAGAGCTCCTTATGTTTGGATTTTGCTTTGTCGGTAAGTAATGCAAGGATACCCAGCCTGTGTCCCTACATCAGATGCTGAACTACAGATCCTAGCATCAAACAGAAAGGGCATCCCTGCATCACTTACAAACAAAAGGAGCCGGTTACCCAGAGGTCATAGTTCCTCAAATTATTCCGAAATGATTTTTCCACTTGAGCTCACATATTGGTTATTAGTGCTGGTAGCGGGTGTCTTGTTATGGCACTTAGAATTAGTATGTTCTTGGATAACAAGGTGCCCAGCAAATGTTACCTGGCTCAGTATTAAAAACGGCAAGGCTACGCTAATATTAGAGGAGGTATTTTGCATAAGGACCCTTAACTGAGGAATGTATATTGGAATCAATGACGTTCGGAGACAACTCTGCCATTCGAAGACGTAAGTGACGACCTTTAAACGGCGGGGATTCAGCAGTAAATTACGCCAGCTGCGTTCGGAAATGACTATTATTAACAAGTTCATCTGTGGAAAAGACACAAATGCGAGATTTGTCTTGACATGCCACTCCTGAACCCAGCAGACTTAACAACGCAGTTCGCTTTCAGCTTTCTACCTGCTGTGACAGATCTAGGGGCTTATTGACTAAAGTCCGAACTGTCTCGTAAAAGGAGTGAATTCGCCACTTCCCCATATTTGGGTATTTAGCAAACTCTGCGATGTGGCGAATTCGCCAGCCGACGACGGTCGCGCGCTACACAATGGATGGCTACTGACGCGGTCGCGAATTTCCTATGGGAACATCGTCGCAGATTTGCTACGGGAATCCGCTGTTTAGTGAATAAGGAGTAGAGAATCAGGGCGTAGCCCCCCGAAATGATGAGAATTCACTCCGATAGTCGAATTCTCACTTTAGTCAATAAGCCCCAAAACTCTTTAAATTTCTGTCACTGTAGTACAGCCATTTTGAAAAGGTAAGATAGTCAATCTCCCTCCAATCTCCCTTGACTGGCAAATCAGATACGGGGGGAGGAATCATGGAGGAATGAACTACATTACCATTTCCAAAACAACACACTTCCAATCTTAGAAAATGTGTATCTGGAGGGTTTGTCAAAGCGCAAATAAAGTTGAAAGTAAACCGTTGAATTTACTGATGAAGCAATCAGATCCAGAAGTCCTCTGCTGTAAGAATAAGGCTAAGGTGTATCGCTGCCCTTTAGTGTTTAATTATCCAGTGTCAGTTTTATTGGTTCCTCCACAGGTGAAAGCCCTTGCATGCCCCCCCTCGACTGTCGATCAGATTTGTACCAGTGTTGACATTGGTCCCAGGCTTTTAGAGAAGAGTTACTGGAGCCTGCAGACTACCCAGTGTAATCTGGATCCAGAGTTTCTCTGGAACATGTTGCTGACCTATTCAGCATCCCAGCTACACAAGAAAGATTTTTTCCCCCTCTTTCTAAATGCTGGATGCCCCCCCATCTCCAATCTCTCTGCCTAGTCCTGCCTTCCATAGGAAGCACATATTTCACCACCCTTGCTGAGCCCCTAATCAGCTGTGATAACTGGGTACCGCCGATTGTTTCTGGGAGAGGCGCAGAAGTTCCTCCCGGATGGCCTTAATGAGCGACGCAGAGGAGTGGCCAGGGTGGAGGTCTTCAGCTGAACCTGATGGGTAACATATGGATGGTTGGAGGTGAGAGGACGGCATAGACTGGCGAGTTGGTCCTCTGTTTCCCGAGAACATCTGGGGTACTCCATAATCCTGAAGCCCGTGCGAATGACTCTAGAAAAGATAAATGGTGGCAGTCTAGAATTTGTCATTAAATTATACTTGATTTTTTTTTTAAAAGAAGCTGAAGGATACGTCTTACTTACATGATCCCGGTGATGTATGTTCCGTGGAAGCTCCTCTTCTTGCAAGAAACAGGAGGACCAAGCAGGACCTGACGCTGGGGGTTGTCCAGTCCTGTTAGAGGGAAGGTCTGCGGATTGGACACCCATTCTGCTAGCAATACCTACTTGGGTCAGCTGGTGAATCTGAGCAGAACCTTAACAGAGCAATAAGGGTTTCTTTAGACCAAGAAAAGACCAAGGCTTCTCTCTAGACCTTCTGTTTTAAGTTAAGTTACTTAAAAAGTTAGATGGAAAGGGATGATATAGTGCGTCTGGGAAAACAAGCATGCTTACACATAAATTAGGCTGAGAGCGAAGCGTCATACCGCTAGCCTAAGCTAAGACATATCCCAAAGATTTCAGTAGAAAAGCACCCCTAGTGAGGCCTAGAGATCACCCGAATCAGAAAGAGCTATTTTTTAGAGCGCCCTCTGCTGACAGCTTTGCATTTAAAGTGACAAGGTTGGACAATCCAATTCTGAAACCCAATTACCTGCAGCGCTCCCTAGAGGCCTAGGTCTTGCTATAGAAGGTATATCCTCTGGGTAAATCCCTCTGGCTGGATACGAAGTTTCAGTCTGCTGCGAATCCATCTGGGTCGGATCTGCCGGGGGCAGAAATCCTGATCCAAAACCAGGGCTCCTAAATTGTAAAAGTTGGAAACAGGCTATTATAAGCTTCGCAATACGATGAAGATAAGTCGCATTCCCCAACGGCAGCGCAGAGAACCACAGCTAAAATGCCTGGGCCTGTCTATATAAGGGGTTCCTTCTCTAATATAATATATGTAATATACACAGAGAAGGGGGTTAGCCTGGAAAGTTGCAAAGCTTAAAGAGGAACTAAAGTTTATTTTTTGTCTAGGGGGGTTTATTTAGGGGTGAAGGGGGGAAATTTTTTACTTATCGCCTCCTTCACTCCAGCACAGACTCCTGCTTCAAGATAAATCTTCTCTTCTGTTGGGTCACACTGGTGTATAGACGCGCGTTGTTTAAAAAAACTCCGAAAATACACGTCGCAAAAAAAAAAATATTGAAAGTAACGACTGATGCGCGTACAATGTCGTACTTGAATTTCATAGAGAGCAACATGCGCCAGAACGCTTTATGCTGCGTTTTTTTTTTTTGAGCGTACGGACGCAAATGTGAACAATGGCGACCGGATTAGCAGCAATAGGAATTGAACAACAGTGGTCACTCAGGGAAGAAAAGTGGTGCGTACGTGTTATTATTTTATGCAAAAACGTGCCCGAAAATACGGTGTATTTTTTTTTCTTAAAAACGATGCGCACATATACACCAGTGTGTCCCTGGCCTTACAGCGCTACAATCATCTCCACTTCAACATCGCCGATTTTTTGTTTTGTCTGCGGCGATGTTGAATAGGTGGCGCAAACCTAAAGAGGATTCTAGCGCCTGTAACGGAAGATCGGCGGCTCTATCTTCAATCAGGAGTCAGCGCTGGAGCGAAGAAGGTGATCGGTAAGTATTTCCCCCGCTCTAAGAATCACCACAAACGAGCTTTAGTTCTGCTTTAATAAACCAGGCTAAATCGCTCTGATCTCACCACCGCGTTTAAAAGTTTAATCTCGGAGCGTGTGAGCTACAATGTAATGTTAGAATCGAGAGAAATCAACTGGTTCTATTACAACTTACAGAACAATCTTTGTTTAAAATCAGTCATCCAAGCACAGCTCTGAAATCTGTGGGGTGTGACACAGCGGTGCTTGTCCCCTCTGTAAAGTAGCCGGCCGCATGGAAAATTCCGAGCGGCGCAGGTGGGAGTGGGGGGAGCTTAAAGGGATAGAGATACCTGCTGTCTAAATATACCCTGTACTTACATTTACTCAGCAAAGACGTAATCAAACATAAAGCAACAAAAAATCAGGAACTCTGCTGTAAACATAATATTTTTACTGTGTACGAATAAATGGTCATTTAAATAACAATGTATTTTTTTTCTCTGGAGGTGCTTATAAGCGACAGTTATTACCTTGTTAGATGGCTCGGAGCGGATGCCTGGGTTATCCCGTAATCTGTAAACCTCTAAAAGGAAAGAATGATATTATCAAAGAAAAAGCAATAACATTATATATATATATATGCAAATAGGCGCGCCGGTATGATTCACAGCTGATGTCAGCAGCTCAGCTACCTGATTGGATTAGTTGGGACAGGAAATCCCTCTCCTACTTACCAATCAGGGATCTGAGCAGCAGATTTTATTACGGAAGCTCTATGGACATATTTATCCCATGGGTAAGTTAATGCATTACTGATATTGGGTTTTATTATTTTATATTTGTAGGAGGATCAGCGCTTTCCCAACAGGTTCATTTTCACACAAGTGTAAATGGCTCCGCCCCCTCATTATCCCGCTCACGACACATTTACCAGCATGCACAGAAAGTTATCTTTATGAGTGTGTGTGTCTTTCTCCATCTTACAACAGGCAAATGCATCATGGGAAAATTGTAGGCACTTGTGTACTGATGGGTCATGATTTCCCATGATGCATTTCCTGAGCAAATAAGACTACATACAGCAAATAGGAGGTCTACATAAAATCTATTTTTTTTAACTACAGTAGACTTTGCTGGGCTTCTCTATGAATGTAACCATATACCTGACCCCAATCATCATGTGATCCGTCTGACCTATCACAACCTCAGTCCCTCCCACTTATAGTCCACATCGATAAGTTCAGGAAGTGTAACGCTGACCTGAGACACTGGAGGAGGAGGGTAGGCACCCACTGCCCACGGCGTAGACCCCCGAGCTGTGTGTGCGGGGGTGCTGGTGACAGGTTGCTGTACTGGCTGGGACCCTGTTTGTACTGCTGCTTGGCCTCCAACCCCTTGGCTGCTGGGAGCCACCAGTGCAAATGCGTCATCGAGCAGAGACTGCATGGTTTGACGGACTTCTTCAATGGAAGGCTGCGGCGCCACATACTGCGCGGGAAGCGAAACACGCTGTGGGGAACCCGGATATTTCCCCAGGTCAGAAACCGGGGTGGGGTTGTCAGAGGGGATGTCTGGATCAGACTGTAATAAAGAAAAAACAATATATATTTAAAGGCAGGGTAAGACCGGCCCACCAGAGGATTCGCCACTGGACATTAGTGGTACCAGGTCAACAGATCAGTAACATTGTAACATACGCAAGGTCTATCCCAGGCTCACATTACACTAACACAGGGTGAATCCCCTCCTCTCTCTGACTGGGGGTCCGGAGATTTAGTATGTATTGTGAAAGTTCTGTTGTACACAATATTTCAGCTTTGGTGAGCAGTAGTTGGGCCCTTCAGTTTAGTTTCTGTATGGGGCCCCAGCATGCTTTAGTCTGCACTCTCCCTACCCAGAATCCCTCTTCCAATACTTTAGAATTATTTCGAGTCAGTTACAACAAAGAGAGGGGTTGGAATAAATAGTCTCTCTCTCCCAGACTATGTCTAAAAATGGCAGTGACCTTCAACCTCTGACTTTCCAGAACTACAACTCCCGCTCACGCTGACTGTCTTTGGAATTCTGGGAGTTGTAGTTCTGGGTAATCCACTGGATGACGATGACTGTTCTATGGTATATTGGTGTTTAAGGGGATTTTTGCAAGTAGAAGTATTGAAAAGCAATTTTTTTCCCACCCCTAGTCATTAAATACCTAATTTGCTTTAAAACGTATCAAAACAAACCAAAAACAATTCTCTGACCACTAAAAAATAAATAAATATATATATATATATATCACCAGGTTTGGGACATACCACATAGGCAGAATTGCTGACCCCTGGAGGTCGCTTGTATGTTCCGTCACTGTCAGTAGTAATCAGGCGGTCTCTGTCCGCATCTGGGGGGCTTCCGGAACCCTGCTGCCTGCGCCTCTGTTTAGGGGAACGCCGCGACCGAGTGCTAAGCGAACAAATGGAGAAAAGAGACAGTTCGTATTGGTTAATGAAACAAATACACTGACCAATAATAGACTGGAAAGATAACAGCTGTTTAAAATATTTCTTTCGAAGTAAAACAAGGACGTGGCCGTCTAAATGAAAATTCTGTCAAATTTCTGCGGTCACGGTAAGAAAAAAGAAGGACTCTCATGGTCAGAGGCCACAGAGCCACTGCAGGGATCTAAGACTGCCCCCTACCTGCTGAAAAGTGCAGAGTGTCTGTGGCACAGATCCCAGTCTGAGCATCTGTAAATTGCCCTGACAACCCCTTTAAGAAATACCCATTAATAACGGTGGTAATAATGTGGGTTAAATGAGCCTGTGTTGTCTATGTAAGCAGTGAAAAAGAGCGTATTAGATATACAATGACAACAAAGTTCAATTTAAAAAAAAGAGGATTTTTAAAACCCAAAATACCTCACCTCTTCCGCGACTCGATGAACACAGTTGGCACCCCCGAGGCGGGATCGAGGATCTTATCAAACTGCATCTGGGCTTTGCGATACATGCGCTGTCTCTCCTTGGTATCAGTCAGTCCCACCATGTCGGACAAGGGAAAGTCATAATGTCCTTTGCGCTTGGCTCGAAGTCGGATTTTATTCCGATGGTGTTCAATCTCTGACTTGTGGCGGAGAGTGGTCTGTATCTAAACCGTAAAGAGAGACATGTAAACCCCTAAAGCTTTCTGTCCCTTTTCTTTTATGGTTTTTCATATTAAAGGGAATATAAACCCCAGATAACTTTGGTGCATTATGCCCTTTATGCTAGACTATGGTTTTATAATTATCTTATATTACCCCTTTTTAAACTAGATCATGACTATTTCCCCCCCCCCAACCTTCCTAATTCATGTCCCAGAGCAGGAAGAAATATTGTTGTCCGAGGTTCCTTAATTTACAAGATGGAAGGATTTTTCAGACAATCTTCCCAAGCGGCTGGGGACACGTTGGTCTAATTAAATCTCTTTGCAAAGTCTTCCCATTAATAGATGGACACAGCAGAGAATCCCTCCAGATAATTCATCAACAGGTTGGTTTTGGTAAGTCTAGCTCCCTGCTGATTGGTTGTTGGGGTTCTAGGTTGCCCAGTTGATGGACTCCATTGTGAAGAACCTAGGCTGTGCTCATTTATCACAGCCAATGCCAGGGGAGAGGAAATAGGAGAACAGTGCAAGGAAGAGGGACTTTTTAAGATATGAAAGAAGAACTTAGCATTTCAACACTTGTTACGCCAAGTGGTACACAACTTAAAGGGTGGTTAAAGTCACTGTCCACAAGGCAGGGGGGCTTACCCTGCAACTGCCTGAGATATTTGTTTGAATAATGAGATGAAGAGCACTGTAGGGAATTAGGACCACCCCATCCCTGCTGTCTATGGCACAAACTCCATTCTGCACATGTGCAAACTGATCAGCCTGGCTTATAAATGAACACCGGGACAGAAAGCTGAGGGGGTGGTACCAGTGCTGAATTTCTAAAAAAATTCAACCCCCCCCCCCTTCTCACATCCAACAAAACCTTGCATTTAACTTATATAAGAACAACGTTTCGGGGAGAACTATGCATCCCTTCATCAGGTAGGGAGGGAGGGAGGCATTGCCCCCCCCCCCCACGAAATGTTTTTCTTGTGTATTTTTCTCACAATGGTCCAATAAATAAGGATAGTTCCACGCCTTTTAATGTGTGCGGTCCTCCATCTTGAAAATTTCCCAGAATCCCACCAGTTTTGTGTAACGAGCTACGGTAGACATACTGATTTATTATCATGCACAGTGTATGCTCTGGCTAAGCCTAAGGGCAAAGGCTAAGCCGAGCATAGTGAAATCTGCTAGACGACCATGTACGGTATAGTTATGCTAAAAGGGACCCTCACCTCCCTGTTGATCTTATTAACTTCCGCCTCCCGCTCAGCCGCAGACAGGCCGTGCATGGGGGGAGCCGCTATGGGCTGCATAGCTATGAGTTGGATTTTGCTGGGGAGGCGCCGGCTTGCTTCAGAAGAGCGCGACATCCTGTCCACGTGTTCAAAGATGGAGGCCGACGAGTGCTGCTCTGTACCGCTGCTGAATGCGGGAAGCTCTGGGAAAATACATTGCATTACATATTTACATCTACTTTAAGTTATGATTTGTTAAGTGAGCAGCAAACCGCACTTTACTATTCCAGAGAATCCAACGAGATCGACAACTTACCTCCAATGACCGTAGAGCGCATTTTTATCTCCTGCGGAGGGGCTGAAGGTCTCGGTGATGTTTCTTCTCCCGATTCCTTATTGCTAGAACCATCACTGACTACTGACCCTGCATCCGACGGAGTGACCCTGCTGAGACCAAGCGTTCGTTTATAAATGATTTAGGGAAAAAAACAGGGGGGGGGTTCATATTGCAAAAATATGGAATAATTCTGGCCCTCAAGACGACCTCTTGGTTGCTTGAATAAGTGTAAAGAATTTATAGAATAATTATAATATTATATGATTGACTGTAATATTACTATAATTATAATTAAGGGAACGCTGACGACTGGTCGACTGGATGAATAAATAATTTGGTTACATAGCAATAAGGACAGACATGGGAAGGGATTAATTGGTTGGGTAAAAGGGTTGATAAATGGACAATGAGCTTGCAGACTGCATAATAACATATATTATTATTATAATAAAAATATAATATAATAATATACTGTACATAGGCGAGGGAATCAAATGGTTAATGGAAGAATACATGAAGGCGTGGAACGAGCTGGGACTCCGGGAGTGACATGTATGGACAGTAGAAGACTTGGGTGGGAAGCAGGAGTGAACAGCATAGATGAAATAAAGTGCAGGTAAATGAAAGAACGCATTCAAATGCAAGGGAGAAAATGCATGAATGTCCAATCAAAAGGCTGCAAACAGAAATTCTCATTCACCTCCCCCGATGCCGTCCCACTTTGGGGGGTTTGGATGAGCCCTTAGACTTTGGAGTCGGGACATCTCCATTTTCCGATGGGGTAGAATCCTTCAGGGGTCCGTGCAGCATGGGAGGTGGAGGCTCGTGGACAACAAGAACTTCATCTTTACTGTGCTGCCCTAAGTGCTGCTTAGCAAAGTCAAATCCCTTGACGCTGGGAGCCTGCAGCTGAGGGGAGGCACAGGACAAATGGTTATTATGATATCATGATAGGATAGCAGAGTCACATGTTCATTAACCTGACTGCAGCCATGTTGCCCATATACCTGGTTACCCATGGGCCATTGCAGCAAGATGGACACAAGTAACAGGTTGCATGCAATCTAGAACAATAAGCGTTGCTAGCATGGTGACCCAGGGGCATGCCTGTATAAGAATGAAACTTATGAATAAACTAAAGGAAGAGTATAGTTTGCTAGTACACTGGTATAAAGAAAAAAAACAAAAAAAAAACTTTTTTCTTCCCCTTTAACAAAAAAAAACTCAGCTCCTCCCCTTCCACCTTGATTGACATATAAGCTTGTGCTTTCATGCTGTTGCTTAGATACACAGTTAACCATATAATCCTCACAGCCTGAAAATAGAAAACGTACACTGCGAGTCGGGCTTACTCCCAAAAGGGTTTATACATACATAGTAACACAGGTAACTGGTACTTAATGGCAGTTTTAAAGTCAGTAAAGGTTTAGAAATGTGCGGCTTTTAATATAATGCTATGAAAACCTATTTGCAATGCACACTTCTGCCACCAGGTGTCAGTATAACATACTCATTCCAAGAGATGCATTGTAGAATAAACCTTGTGATTACTGTTAAAGGACCAGTAACACACAAAAAAAAAAATACATTTCCACATGAATTGGAAGAAGTTAAATCCATGCTTTTTTTTTTTTGTTTATTTTTATTGCTTTGGGATATTCTTCTCGTTGCTGGTTGCAGAGATCTTTCATGAATTAGGCCCTCGGACCTTTCATGAACAGGTATATTTGCATTCTCTTAGAAAACAAAAATATGCAGTGAGCGTCTGTTCACTTAACCGGTAAAAGTTGGCTGCGGAGAGCAACGAGGAGAACAAACGCAAAGAAAGGAATTTAAATTCAAAGATTTAATTTTTATATTTTTCTGCCCGTCACTTGCCCTTTACAAGGGTAACCAACTGCTGCCTTATTAAAAATATCGGTAACATTAGCATTATCAGTGCTGAAAATAATGTGCATTTCTGTAGAGGAAACAATTCTTCTCTGTATGAAATGATCCTATAATTTGTAGCATTAAGAAGATATAAACGGGCATTTAAATATGCGGTTGACGAGCTGAACTAATTATTCCAGTAGTTAAGGCGGAGGAGGGGGCTGCCCACCTTAGCACTAATACTCCCCCGGTCTAAGAAAATATACATACTGAGTTTTTCCCACAAATAAAGCCGCAAGTGAAGTTCCCTTTAAAGAGGAAGCAGCGGAGAGGGATCAAGCGCACCTTCTGTCTCTGCTGCAGGTTACTCATTGTATCCGGCTGGAAATCCAGCTTGTCCGTCCTGCACAGCTTCCAGTAGAGGATGCCGATAATCACGCTTACTACTAAAACCGGGACCGCCACTCCCACAATGATCCACAAGTTCTGAGCCTGGCGATCGGCTTCTTGGGCTTGATTCAGCGCTGTGACATCACAAAAAAAAATTATTGTAAAGAGTTCGATTCCTTCAGGTGCGCCTGGCGAATTCCTAAAGGCCTATATCAGCGGTGGCGAACTGTTTCGGCGCCGAGTGCAGAAAACTGACGTCGCTTACCAGCGCCTTCTCCCAAACTGCAGACGCTGATGAGTGATGCCATTGCGCCTGTGCCGGGGAAGAGCTCTGCCGCGGCTATTTTATCTGCTAGTGAGCGCTCCTTCAGTGTAGGCTGTGGATCCAATCTGAAAACTGTCTCCTTCAGTATAGGTCCACGGCCTATACTCAACGAGCGCTCGTTTGCTGGGGGGATCGAGGATAGTAGCGGTGGCGACTGCGCATGTGCCCATCGAGAGGGCTCTGAGTACCCTCTATGGCATGCGTGCTATAGGTTCGCTGCCGCTGATCTATAATAAATTGGGGTCTCAAATGTATCATTTTTGGTTGCTTTCTAGACACGTTTAAACATAAGAAGATTCAACCTGAGGCATTTTGATGATGTAAAATGCACCACACATTTTGCTGCAGTTTCCCATTAAAAGGAACATTGAAACCTGTAAAAAAAAAGAAGCATTTTTCATTTATTGGCCACCTAGTATTAAGTACCAGAAGTGTTAAAATGACAGGTTTATGTTACCGATTTTGCAGAATAATAATAGCAATAGAAGAAAAAACAAGCACTTGGAGCAGAGGCTCTCAGAGCTGCCTATACTAAGTTTCCTGAAGAAAGTGAATTTTAGTTTCAGGAGGGAGGAGCATGCTGAGTTAGTGACCACAGCCCTTGACTTAGAGAGGAGGGGCTGGGATTAGCTGGGAGCCTCTTCTCCAAGTGCTTGTTTTTCTTCTATTTCTATGACTATTCTGCAAAATCGGTAAACCTAAACCTGTCGATTTAAATCTCGTTGCACTTAATACTAGTTGGCCAATAAATAGTAAGCTCATTTTTTTTTTTACAGGCTTTAGTGTCCCTTTAAAATCAGTGGAGGATGGTTTGTAGGCCTTTTATAAGTGTGCCTTTTCCCTATTCAATTACATAAACATAGAGGTCACTTGGAGGGTGGTAACTCCAGCAGAACAAACAAAAACATCACTATTATTATTGCATTTTTATAAAACACTGACACCTTCGGCAGTGTTTTTGCAAATATTAGTCCCTGGAGCTTGCAATCTAGTTTCCTTAAACAACAACACACACAGATTAGGGCCAGTTTAGTCAGGATTCAATTGACCTGATATGTTTTTGGATTGCGGGAGGAAAATGGGGGAAACCCGCGCAAGTACGGGGATAAGGTACAAACTCCATGCGGATGATGCCCTGGGTGTAATCGAACCCAGGACCCTGCGATCCAAAGCAGCAAACAAGCAGTAATTGAGGGCCCAAGTATTTAAATAAGGGAGCCAGGCGCAATATTTCTTCTCCAGGACCTACGGATTCCTAGTTATAAATGCGTTACTCACGCTGTGCCACAGTGCCTTGCACGCGGTATCCGAGAATAATGGCGGCTCGCTGGATGTCCACCTGGTTAATCAAAGTAGAGACTTCGGTGGCCGCTACTCGCTTCCCATACTGATCCTCTACAAAGTATATCAACTCCGCCGGGTCGTCAGATCCATCCATGCGAGAGATATTCACTACCTGGAAAAATCCCCCCCAAAAAAATGCGTAAAGGACAACTAAAGTTAAAAATGATTAGTCCCGGAACCATCCCACCCCCCCCCACGCACTTTGCAGGGCAGTAAAAACCTGCCAATTCCACGTATTTAGCATGAATTTACGTTAGCGAGTTTATGTTACAAGCAGTTAATGGCGGGTTTTATGATGATTTGTAATTGTTCATTATTTATTTATTTCAATTTTTGAGGTTTTAACATTCTTTAAAAGGGCCCCTTACGCTAGGAAAAAAGAATCGCCATTTTTATTTACATGGCCGTCAATATGTTATGTAGCACTTGTGAATCATTTTCATAGTTTTGTGTCATTCTTTCCAGAGTTCGGTGCAACCCACCTTTTATAATTTGGGTTTTCTGGCGTGCTCAATAAATATGTATTACTTAAAGTTCCATAGAGTACAAGAACAAAGCTGAATTAATTGCTATCCTTTTTTTTCCTTTACTGATAACAGCCATGTTGTTAAACAGACCTCACCCGGTCCCACTGCTTTCTATGATACATTTTTTTAAATTATTTTGAACAGCTGCTGCTTACATTTCAACGGTCCTCTGGTTGCCAGGTTCGGGTTAACTAGCAACCGGGCCAGTAATTTTTTAGGGGCAGACGGTAAGAGAGATACTAGAGGGTCTGAACATAACGAGAAGTAATGGAAAATGGTTAAATTAGTTTTTTTTTTTTTTTAATAAAATGAAATGGAACTTCTGCCGCGCTCCGTGTAATAAATAAAATACGATTAGAAGCGATTGCCAAATTGCCGCATTCCTTGTTTCTTTTACATTTAACACTGCCCCAACTTTTTAGAAATTGCGATTGTTAAAAAAGAGAACGTTATTCTGCCGGATCTGTCTGGCATCTGCGCAGTCTTGACTGATGTTCGCCCTTTCCTGCTGTCCGTAGCCGACCTGTAGCCGGCTTAAACAAGACAGATGGTAACATATTCCTTTATGGCTCCCTGCGGTAAGCAGCGTCGCAGACCAACATTAAACTATCCATGTGTCTTTCCCAACCTCGGTCTCGCTGAATTATTTACAGGTCCCACAGCTTTCCTCATAACTAACGTGAGCGTCAGAGATAAAACAAACCACCCCATGCGCTCACCTGTACGGTCGTGCTTCCAGTGGTACTCGCTCTCTTCCACCGCCGTTTCCGGGTAGCGGCTTCGCTGATCAGCTGGGCTAATTTCCTCTCCATCTCAGTCTGAAAGGCTTCATCTCCGAGCTGCTGTTCCAACACCCCCAACAGCACTGCGGTTGTAAGCAGAGGACGCACAATGTAAATCGCATACGGTATATGTAAATACAGACACTCTGGGAGAAATTTAATAAAAATCGAAAACGATTTTTTTCAACCTTTCTTTTTTTTTT
>JAKJJM010054556.1:0-11068 GCA_021901965.1 Pipa carvalhoi | reverse complement strand
CCATCACTGGTCTAACCAATAACAATCAGTCTGCTTTTTCTTCTGTGTTTAGCAGTTATATCTCACACATTTCCTGGTGCAGGAGTTTTCCACTGCTGCCTAATCTAAATCTGCTTCACATGAAACATCTAATGGGGGAAACGCTTCTCACTAAGGTATAGTACTGCATATGTAAAGATGTAATCTGACTATAGTTCTCCTTTAACCACTTTCTTCTTCTTGCATGGCCTTCTTCTTGTAACTTGCACATCCTGTGGTATAGAGTTTCAGTTTGCAATGTAGACTCAAAAAAAAAATTAAAATGCCAATTTTTTTTTCCATAATATACTAGATTAGAGGAGCCTAGATAACTGAATATAATTTGACATCTGTCAGGATAACTTAGGGGCTTACAGGGCACCACAGCAGGTTTGGCGCTGGCCCCACCCAGGGCAAGGAGACTAAGGGATCCCCAGTCTTCACCCTTAGGGGGTTATTCTCTAACGTGAGAATTCTCCCATTATAAATTCGTGACCGCGACAATTTTAAAGTTACGACTTTGACAACATTTCCTTTGTAAAGTCGAGACTACAACAATATTCTCATTATAAAGTTGTGACTGCAACAGTAGCAGTCTACTGCGACTGTCTTTAGCTTGCGAATTCACACCTTTTCGCAACAATTTGGACTTTAGAGAATAACCCCCCTAAACCCTGAAAGGAGGTTTGGCCTTTGCTGCAAGGGGA
Organism: Pipa carvalhoi; assembly: GCA_021901965.1. NCBI lineage: Eukaryota > Metazoa > Chordata > Amphibia > Anura > Pipidae > Pipa > Pipa carvalhoi. Next base: position 10,343 of record JAKJJM010054556.1, on the reverse strand, counting down.
TCCCCAGGTTGCAGCCAAAATGGGGAAGCCACCCACTGGTGGTGTTGAGGTGGTTAGTGGAGGAGTAGGAGGGAACTTCAAAAACAGAATCACCAAAAGCAGGGCCCACAAGGAGTAAAAGATCAAACTGGAGACAAGCAGACTGCAGCAGAAAACTCTCCGGGGAGAACTGGTGGGCTGAAACAGGAATCACAATGAGAAGCAGTAATGCAGCAAGATCTTTGCAGAACAAACAGATCAGGAATACAGGAAATCAGGCTGCAGAGTATATATAGCCAGAGTCTAGTGGGGATTGGCTGGCAAGCAGATTCCAAATAGGAGTAAAGGAATTTATTTATTCAAGGCACCTGTGCAAGTTGGGAAAACAGGAGCAAGCAAGGCTGGGATCAGGTACTAGTAAACCAGTACCTGAAACCTCTGGTATCTCTATGGCAAAGATGTAAGACCACTGCCTGTGGACCCCCAGGTCTCCACTTGTAAATGGATGTTCTCCAAAAATGATTGAGCTAGCTGGTAGAGTGCATAATATGATGCCATGAAATTTAAAAATCCTGCCATCTGCCATTGACTCTTCCATAAACAGCAGATAAAGGGATAATCTAAATTGGTGAATTTATCGACAGCCTCCGCAGTCCCCTTCCCTTCCTGTCAGTTTTGCCAAAAAGAGCGAGCACAGTAGGAAAAAACTGCTTAAAAGAATTTTTATCACTTCTTTGCTAAAACTGCTATTTTAAAGCAAGTGGGCCATGGTGCAAAATCTAGGACTGTCTCCACTTGCCTTTCTGGCTAAAAACCCATTCTTTTAAATATCACTAATTACTTAATCCCATTTCCTCTATTTATTGAGGCATTTAGTATTTAAAAATAATACTGAAAACAGTCGCTTAACAAGAAAGACATGGGCTTTTGCACAACTCCTTGGGCGAAATTTAGTAAACTCGATAAGGTCAATTTCGGTTTATTCCCTGTAGATATTGCTGTGCGATCAGCAAATATTGATCTATATTTTTTTTACCGATCAAAACGTTTCGATCAGATATTTCGATGGAAAAGTAGCCAAAGTACTAATGTAAAGTATGGTTACTTTCCCATCAAAAAATTTTGGAGTTTATTAAATTTTGCCCTTTAAGTCTGGGCATACCTTTTTTCATCCCAAACACTCATACAATAGATTACAGTAGATAGATAGTAACACTAGCTGCTTAATCTCCCAGTAGAGTTGTGCAATGGGCACTTCACATTGTAGTTTGTTTTCTTTTTTTTCTTTGGGTGCAGAATATCGAATTGTTTTTACTTATTAGCGCACACTGCCAACTGAACAGTTGCAGTTGCAGCCTTTACACTACTGAGTTATTTCCCAGCCTACTGGTTTAGACAGATAGGTCCAGGCACATAACTACTGGGGTCACAGTGGTTATGGAGACCCGGCTGCCCTGCCAAGCCACCACAACCCTCGACAAGTCCTCAGCATCTGTTGGCTGTGCACCTATCCCCCGAAATCCTGTGAACTTTTTTGGTCTGGGAGGGTGCAGCGCTGACAGGGCCCGGGAGCTTAAATTTCAGCATATCCTTTCAAATAAGTAAGTCAAATGGGAACACACAGTGTCCAGTACTAATGGGGTTAGACACTCCAACATACCTTTGGTTATCTTGGCCCTCAGTGTGATTCTAATTGTAAATGGCAACTGTTGGATTCATCTTAAATTTCAAATAATTAAGGAAATTCTAATATTACATGGGGAAGTGATTGAAAAGGCTATTTGTTTTGGGGTGCATGTTGGATTAGGATACTGGAAGCCCTTATTCCTCTGGGTCTTAATCAAGATTATGTCTTGTCAAATGTATACAAATTGTAAGGTAATTGTAATTGTTTTGCTTTGTGGCATGTTTGGAGTATACACAATAGAGAGATTTTTTGCTTGATCAAAAGCAAAGATGGCAGCCCAAAATATTTCTCTGTCCAGTCTGTTGAACATTTAAACAAAGAAAGCTTTTCAGCAGTTAGAGCGTTCTTTGGATATTATTGTATAATATTCTGTGAACCTGCAGCTGATTGGCCAAACATAAGGCAAAGTCCAATCTAAGAGTTTTCTCTGTTAGGTGGTGTACTTATGGTCCCCTCCAATCCTAAGCACTATAAATGCTTATATTTTTTCTGTGTCAGGAGTTGCACTGTGGAAAATAATTAATATATATATATATATATATATATATATATATATATATATTTTTATGTTTTACTGATTTTATCTCCTAAATTATTATTTTTCTACTATAAACTGTTTCTGGAGAAACCTTTATATAGGGAAGAGCTTTGGAAATTTAAAACAACTGTTACCATTGTTATCTGCTCTGTGTTATAAAAAAATAGGTTGATCAATTTTCAAGCTTTTAGCTCATGAAAATGATACAATATTTTCTTATTTTAAAGAGCTAGTTGTAACCACTGCAACAGGGATTCTAATGATTATGCTTGGTCCCTGATCCAAGTGAGCATCCATGAAATTCAGAATGTAATAAATGGAAAACTTAACAAAAAATAACAGTAAATTAAAAAAATATTTGCTCTGGGATAATTATTGAAATACCTTTCCATTATACTAAAACTTTGCATAATCATTTATAACTTAAGGATTTTTTAACGTAATTGAAAGTTTGTTTTGTGCATTGCAAGATCTCTTTATTTGAAGAAAACACTGCAGCGTAGCATTTGTGGTAAAATAATACATGATTGAATTGAATTAATGCAAAAGAAGTACAATAATATGTTTGCATGGATACAGTGATGAAAACCATGCGGATGACTTTGCATTCGGTGCAGTGAACCTTATCCTGGCTCTGGGTGCAGCTCTGCTTGGTGAAAAGATGACTAGAAGGTTGAAAGAGTGTTAAAACTGAATGAGTTGATGATATCACTTAAGGAAAGAGTGTACAAGCAAAACAGGAGGGGGCCAAGGACAGAGCCTTGGGGCACCCCCACCCTAAGAGGGACAGGAGAAGAGGTATCGTTAGCATGGGAAACAAAAAAGGAACGATCAGAAAGATAGGAAGCCAGCCAAGATTCAGCTTGATTACAGACTCCAAACGCATAGAGAATTTGAATAAGAAGGGAGTGTCAAATGCAGCAGAAAAGTCTAGGAGAATTAGGACAGAAAAGTGACCCATGGGTTTGGCAGCCTGGAGTAATGAAAATGCGCCCCCCCTCAGTCCTTGATGACCAACACCCCCCCCCCTCTTCTGCATAATCCCACTCTTAGACTCTCAGCCTGCTGTACCACTTAGTAGGCTATTAGCACTTCTATGCAGAGGCAGCGGGATCTGATTCTTATCCTCTGTGCGCCGCTTTGTCTGGGAGCTCAGGGGATTAGAATCAACACCTCTGCATAGAAGTACTAGCAAAGTGCAGGTCTCTTACTCCTCAGTGCTCCTAGTAGGATGTCATCCTCAAATGCTCCCCCCCAGCCCTACATAATCCCCATAGGCATGCACAGGCCATTTCATTAGGGTGTGCATCCAAAGAAAAAATTCTTAAAGATAAAGTTTTTCCCTGTCCCCATCCCTGCTGTTTCCTTCTCCCACTTCCCCCTTCCCTGCTGGTTTTCTTCGCCCTCTGCCCCCCTCCCCACTGATTTCCTTCCCCCGCTGCCCCCCTCCATGCTGATTTCCTTCCCCCGCTGCCCCCCTCCATGCTGATTTCCTTCCCCCACTGCCCCCCTCCATGCTGATTTCCTTCCCCTTCGGCCCCCTTTCCCCTGACCTACCTGCCCCTCAACACCCCCCATTCCTCATATTGTGTTGCCCCCACAACCCCCCCTCACTGTGTTGACCTCACAATCCCCCTCTCATTCTGTGCCGCCCCCACAACTCCCCTCCCATACTGTGTTGACCTAACCAAACTTTTGCCATACTGCGCTGTCCCACAACACCCTCCATTCCTGGAGCACCAAGATAGCATCCCTCTCCAGCAGCACCCTATGTGACTGCCTACCCCATGGCCCAACCCTAGGAAAGCATTTAAACTACTAAAACAAGAAGGCTCAATGCACTACAACTGTGTAAGGTTTTAAATAAACTATTTAAACACTCAGGGGCTTATTTATCAAAGTGAGAATTTGACTATCAAAGTTAATTCTCATCACATTGCTCTGATACTTACAAATTCTATAATCCTTTCTTAATAAGTGACAGATTCCCATAGCAAAGAAACAAATGCGTTAGACGCAGTTTATTGCATATTGCAGCATAGTCATTCAAAAGTAGGAGCCATGCCATCAACCCCTAAATTCACCACTTTGAATTGGAACACAGTACACCTTGCTGGTTTTGCTACTTCGACAGACTGGATTTGCTACCTTAACAGATTCTGAAGCATGATGAATAGTCTAATTACCTGGGTACACACTAGCAAAGTGATGCAAAGAGCTCCGTAAGTTTGCAACCATTGTAAGTGTCTGAGTTTGATGAATACCAGAAAATTGGGAAGTGGTGACTGTATGAAAATTCTGACCTTTACACAACTGCTCAAACCTTCATGAATAAGACCCTATGGACGAAATTTACTAAAAGATGGAAAAGTATTTTTTTGCTCGTTTTTAAATTTTTAGCAAATTTCGCCCTTAGAGTGTAAAACAAACCCCAAAATGTTCTTTAATTATATAATAGTAAAAGGGTTAAACAAGAATATATTGTTCCTTTAAATTCACGAGGCAGGAATTGTGGAGGGAGATGAGGAGAAAGAAAATTTATTAAACAAATTTTTCTCCACTGCATTCAAAATGTAATGACTCTATAATGACAGGGACTGTTCCAGGGACAATACTCTATTGCAAAAGGGATCTGGATAAGTTGGAGGCTTGACAGTGACAAATGACATTTAATAATGATAAATAAAATAAGGTTATACAGATGGGAAGGGAAAATACATGTCAAGATTATTTACGAAATGTGGAAATATTGGGCAAAACAGACGAGAAAAATGGTTTACAAATTTTAGTTGACAATAAACATAACTGTACAAACCAATCTCCAGCAGCTGCAATTGCTGTGACATCCATTCCACAAATTGAGCACTGCAATTGGGATCAATCTCATTGTCCGACTGACAACGGCCACACAACACATCCAACAGCGTTCATCTCTGTCCACTTGTTCGACAAGTCTATCCTGTTCTTAATGACATTGGAGAAGTGAATTTGCAACTATTTTGTCAATGCGACTCGAATTAGATAAAGGTGAATTTGTTCAGTAAAGTACCCAGAGTTTGCTTTGCAAACCTGGAGTCTGCAGTTGAAGCCCAGCAAGTTCCCAGGACTGGCCATATTTGTGTCTGTAACAAAGACAGATTTACCCTTTTTCCCTTAGGAATATGTCAAACACAGGATGGCATTCCCAACCATCATTTTCCACTGATTCAGGTGTCTCTATAACTTTGGACTGTGCTGCATATTTTTATAAACTCTTCATATCCACCCTGAATTACCTTTTTCAATAGGTTTTATTTTTCAAGTCTCTTTTCAGTGTTTTTCCATATCTTTTACATTTTTGTCGCCCTACTTTGAGGGGGTTATTTATTAAAGGGTGAGCAGTTGCATAAAGGCCCAAATTTGCATCCTTTCACGAATTCAACTCCGCGATGTGCCAATTCAGATGCTTATGATGGTCGCAGGCTTACGGAACTCTTTGCCTCCCTTCGCGTGCTTGTGCACAGGTAATTTGGCTATCCAGCAAGCAATGTAGTCTGTAGAAGAAGCAAATTCTGCAAGGCGTAGTTCTCCAAATTCACCCGTTTGACTTTGCCACATTAGATTAGTGAATTGGGGGGTTGATGGTAGGGTTCGTGTTACATAAGGCGACTATTTATTCAAAAGTGACAATAAATCCTGAGACCAACTAACAACATGAATTTAGGACAAGGTGACATAGAAAGGAAAGTATTATTTACTTAATACAGTTAGTGAGACATTGTGAGGATAACGTCACTGGCCTTCACTAGGGGAATTCGCCTCACTTTGCATTCCACTATTGTCCAACTGACTACACCGCACTACGCATCTGACAGCCTCTGACGCTGTCCACTTGTTCGACAACTCTATCAGCTACTATATGAATAAGAAGTGAATTTGCGTCTTCCTGTTTGTAGTGATGCAAACAGACGCAAAGTCACTATGCCAGACGAATTCGCCCTTTAATAAATAATCCCCTGAATCTTTTCCATTCTCCAGGATATTTGTTTTATCTAACATTGCCCACTATTGCACTGCATATTTAAAGCAAGATCTTACTAGATAATTGTTATAATATCATTTTAAAAACATCTATTTAAGGCCAGGTAGAATAAAACTTTAAAATACTATGAGCCTCATTGACTAAAGTCTGAATTCACCTTGCTACAATTTGAGTTGCATCGCCAAAATAATCCCGAATTCACATCTCAGGCGTTAAGACTGTGGAATTGTAGTGGGTCCACCAACAGTGGAGTTTGGAACAAGATCCACCTGGGCCACGGAATCTAATGGACACCCGGTCTTCACCAGCGGTTCTTGCAAGGGAACTTGGGTTTTGTGGCAGAATGCCCACAGGTCGCGGCTCCAGGGGAGCCTCTGCGTGTGGCAGCTTTAGGTGTGAATGGCAGGATACAGGACACTGGACAGCAGGATACAGGACACTGGATACCGGAATGCAGGATACTGGATACAGCTCTTAGAGGTTACAGCTCAAGGCTACAAGCAAGACTCCAGAAGAGTAACTCCTTGTTTGAGCAAGGTAAGAGTGAAACTGGCAGCCTTATATACAGGAACCTTTGCTGAGATTGGCTGAAACTCAGACTCTCTAAAAGACTGAAGCTGTTTGGCTGAATTCAATCCCAACTAGGCACAAGGCAAGTACATAGTGGAACCAAGTTTAAAAAAGTACAAACAAACCATGTAAGGCTGCTACCTGCGACTGGGAAGACCTGGGCTCAAGACCTGTGATCGGCATCAGGATTGAATAAGTGGAGAATACACTTGTTGAGCAGCTGGACAGCAGCAATCACAGTCGGATGCGCAGTGTGGTGTAGTCAGTCAAATAGAAGTAGGATGAGAAGTCATGTGGAATGAGGCAAATTCAACAAGTGAGGAGCATTGATATCAGTCTCCATCATATCCCACTGTGTTCTGTGAATATTTTATCTATTTCTATGCCACGTTGTCCCTAAATAATGTTGACACTTAGAGGGTCATTCCGGTAGCTCAGAATTTTCTGTTTTGAATTCACTTATAGGGAACTCCCATTATAAAGTCGCGACTGCAACAATTTTTTTGTCGCGGTCGCGATTTTATAATGGAAGAATTGTCGCGGTCGCGAATTTATAATGGGAGTTTGCTATAAGTGAATTCGGGACAGAAAATTTGGAGCTACCAGAATGACCCCCTTAGTTGCAGTTGCCATTGTCACTTTTAAATGAATAGTCGCCTTACACAACACTGGAGCCCTGCCATCAACTGCCCAATTTGCCACTTTGAAATGGTGAAGTCAAACAGGTGAATTCGTTGCAGTTCTCCTAATCACCTTTGCACTATTCCTCTGTTTATTCAGTAGTAGAAGTGCCTGTGCACTCAAAATGATGTGAAGAGCTCTGTAGGTTCGCAAATCGCGCAGTCGCCCGACTTGGTCACAGTCTCCACTTTGCAGACTTTGTTCAATAAGTGAACATGGGAAAGTGGAGAACAGACACAAATTCACAGCACTACTCGACTATTTGGACTTTAGTCAATGAGGTTCTACCACTTGCAGAACATTTTCTCAAACCTCTTAAGCTATTGCTAAGTAGCACTACAGGAAACCGATAGCGTCACCTTTATTTTGTTCTTGTCATATTACAAATAGGTGTGATAATGTTGTATTCCTTATAAGCGTTGTAGCAGTAACTGCAGGATACGCTCATTGAAGCCTACTACTGTAAGTTCTTGCAGACAGAGAAGCTACACGACTGGAAGGTTTCAAATTCTTTGTCACGTGAGCGCGTTTGCGCGTTCCTTTCCTGTCACCTGACTTGCTTTCCGTAGCCGCCGCTTCCGGAATCCAGCAGGACAGTGAGAGGAGCAGCTGGCATCACGGGTTCTGGGTGCTGGTTAATCCTGCTTCCCGTTTCCCTTTCCCAGTATCATGGCTGATACGGTGGCTGACACACGACGGCTTCTCAGCAAGCCACAGAATCTGAACGACGCGTACGGACCTCCTAGCAACTTCCTAGAGATTGACGTGAGCAACCCCCAAACAGTTGGCGTGGGCCGTTCCAGATACACTACATATGAGATCCGTCTGAAGGTAACTCATATAATGGAAATTTTAAACGCTATCTTCGCCCACTATTTGAACGTAAACATTTACTTTTGGTGCAGGGAGATGTAGCTCAACAACCTCTGGAGAACCGCAAGCTGGCAAATCTCTGGTGTGAGACAGTATAGTACTTTAGTGTAGGTAGACGAGCGAATCAAAGCTGCCAATTTATTTTAAAAAATATATAGATTTATGTTAACTAACTGTACATTATAGTATGATGGTAGTTACTTTGTATAGATATACGTCAAGGAGGATCTGGTTAGTAAAGATAAGAACAGTAATGGAATTTGCCTGCTGTTGCATTTGACTTGGTTAAACAAAACAAATACATTTTGTTCACACTGCTCAGTACGCTCCATGTTATATGGTTGCAAGCATCATTATAAGAATCATATCTATAGTTATACCTATTAGTTGCAGGTGACACCTGCGAGCAAATCAACTGGGCCTTTCATCAAGTAAGTACATTTTTATAAAAACCCCATTTAAAGCACCATTAATGACAGAAGAAATAATTCTATTTGGATCTATATTACTTACCTACTGGTAAAAATATAGTTAAATGTCCAATTTGTATTATTATGAGTTTGTTTTGCTTCTTTGTGGTTGTAACCATCTTTTTATCTGTTAAATAACCACCTCCTAGTCCTATTGTTTTCTCTGGAACTCTAGATCCGCAGTTCTCAACCTGTGGGTCGTGACCCCTTCGGGGGTTGAACGACCATCTCACAGGGGTCGCGAACCACTGTTGAGCTCCATTGTGTGATGACGTTCGGCCGCAACGTCATCACGTGACGCGCATACGTCATCACGTTGCGTCCGAACATCATCACGTGACACACGTACGTGATGACGTGACCGAACGTCATCACGTGACACAGCACACACCCCACGATGACGTCACTGCGGGGGTCATGCTCAACAAAAGGTTGAGAACCGCTGCTCTAGATACTACATATTGATAAAATGCCCCCAAAAGCCTAATTTAGCTGCAACCCATAGAGTGAAACAATACAAATAAAGAACAGGAATTCAACTTCAGTTCTGCCCAGGAATAACTGTCATGTCCATCTAAATAACAATTTCCCTTTCTTGGGTCAATTGCAAAGCAAGCTTCTTAGTTTCATTGGTTGGTGCCTAGTAGGCCTAAGTTGCATTTGTCAGTACTCAGGAGCTCACATCTGACTAGCTTGGTTGCTGAGCTAGTGGGACCCTTGAAAGCAATATCCCCTGTAAACACCTGTTGACAGCCCATCATGTGAATGAATTAAATGTAGCAGCAAATGGTTATGTGAAACTGATTATAAAAAATGAATATGGATCATAAATAGTTGTTAACATAAAAGTACAAGTTGCTTGAAATACTAGTGGCACTGTGTGCTTTTTATTTTTTTAACATAAATCTCTGAATACATGTACCACCTTGTTATTGTGGTACCTTTAGAAAATCATGTTTAACTAGACAAACCATTATCTAACAGTGTATATGTATGTACTATATTGTTATACTTAGTAGTGTATATGTATTTTTGAGTGTTTCCTGTTGGAGATTTTCTGTGGCTGCCAACAAGGTTAGGTGGCCACGTATTGCATACCAGTAATGGTCAAGTTCTGTTAGCCATTTGCAAGCAGCCAAGGGCAAGATTTGTTGTCCACTTGGTGCATCCACTTCTAATATAACAGAACATTTATTTTCAGCAGGATTATTTGCACTCTGATGCAATCTTTATTAAAATGATTGGCCCAACTTTATTTGGTAATATATAGATCTTGTGTTTAAAACAACAGTAAACAATGAAAATGTTTCAGATGCATTTATATACAGTGGTGTGAAAAAGTGTTTGCCCCCTTCCTCATTTCCTGTTTATTTGCATGTTTGTCACACTTAAGTGTTTCGGAACATCAAACCAATTTAAACAAGGACAACACAAGTAAACACAGAATGCAATTTGTAAATGAAGGTGTTTATTATTAAAGGAGAAAAAAAATCCAAACCATCATGGCCCTGTGTGAAAAAGTGA
>JAKJJM010054548.1:0-16862 GCA_021901965.1 Pipa carvalhoi | reverse complement strand
TATATATATATATATAATTTTTTTTTTTTTTTTTTATACCAACTGCAACTAATTCAATTGGATGGATCTAAATTAAAACAAAAAACAAACTTTTATATAAGGGTTTTTTAGCAGTAAAATAAAGGATTCTTGTCTTCACAACTGGATGAAAATACAAACTAAGACAAAGAAATGATTGGATGCACTGTACTGCATCCAAGTCTAGGATAGCATATACGGTAGCTAACAAGGAGTTGATCAACAGATAACTATGAGAAAACACATGTAAAACCCTAGATAAATAAAGTGATATAAAATGGAGTAATTTCAGTTGTTTCATGCACTATGATATCACCAGCTTACATTTCTAAGATTATTGTGGATTACACTTAGGCAAACTTGAAGTCCATTATTTAATTTTCTGCACATCTATCCACACAGGAAATCCACTCTTTTTATCTTAAATCACATCACCATCTAAACCCGTATGTAAGCTTCTTCTATCTATGTTGCTGGCATTTAATGCAGTCTTCTGTCTGGTAGGATAATTTGCTTACAGCTTGTATGAGCAAAAGAATCACCAGCACACATTGCAGTAATCTATTCCATAAATCCTCCCAGGCAGCCAGCACCCTTTGGAGCTGACAAATTCAGTTGACACCAGAGGCAGAGGAATAGTAAATTACCTGCTCATGGTCATAGTTGTTTAACAATTAGCTTTCCACATTCCCTTTACACCTAACTTTTCCTGGGTCCAAGAACAGTTCCTTAAAGGAATGCATGACAGTTATTAATACATAGTACTGGTAAAGATGTTATCTTTAAAGTTAAATTCCTGATTTATATTATTTGTAAAGTAAACAAACCCCTGTCTAGTCCTGTTGTTTTCTATGGAAATTTAGCTAACGTATATTCATGACATGTCCTAGAACGCCTAAATTCACCAGCAGACAACACAAACCAATCAAAATCAGGAAATCAAATTCAAAGATGACAGTTTTCTATACGAATAACTGCCGTGCCAATCCAAATTTCCTTTTTCTGGTCCTTTAAAACCTAAGCCACCCCTTTACCAATGTCAAACTGGAAAGAAATATATATATATTTGTGCTGAGAATATACCTGGCATGTATATGAGAATGACAAAAAAAAAACAAAGTTGAGTATATAACAATAATTTTAATACCAAAAATATCACAAACTCTTCATTCTGTTTAAAAAAAAAAAAAACTCTATTAATACTGCTTTGATTATTTGGATGCCAGAAATAACTCCATAAGTATTGGGCAACCTCTCAGGCACTCAGTAGGTTTCCCATCTTGTTTCAGTTAAAAGTCTTGATAAGTTTCAGTCACTGCTTTAAAGAGAAATGTCAAATCTAAAACACCTCAAATTGTAGGTCTTGAATAATTTACTTTTCCAAATAGTCTTGTGTTTTCATACAATTTTAAAATGAGTTTAAAACTTTTCGGTTTGTTGCATCAACCCAATGCCCTTTCCTTCATGTTTTATTCAATAAAATAAAATCTAAGAAACTAATTAGAGTGCGGCTGACTTTTACAGCGTCGTGCTCTCAGAACAGACAGCAAGAGTGATTTGGTTTGAAAGAAAATTAGGTTAAGGAAACACTGTATTAAAGCATGAGATATCTTAAATCTTGGAGAGAGAAAAAAAAAACCTGTTTACGCATTAATAAGCAATTACTGCTACTTAGATAGCAGTTTCGCTTTAATGGAATGATACAGTCGCCTTCAGTCCAGAGGCTGAGGAAAGATATAGCAGCTCTGTTGATAAGGTGCATTATAGTTACCAGGATGATGAATGCATGTAGAATATTATTTCATATGGAATCCAGGATTTTATGTCAATTATGTTTATATATAAATTATATTTAATTTACTCCTCTTGGCTGCTGTATTGATTTTGCTTATATGTGCCTTGCTGGATCTGTCTGCAGCATATGAGTTAAAGTGGATATGATATTTCTAGAATGCTGTCTGTGAACAAATAATAAAGACGAATGGTTTAAACTCCAGAATCTTTGCTCAGATATTATCATCTTCTATTCACAGGGAATCATTAAACCTGCTGGTACAGCCAAGCACATCTTCACCAGAGGTTCTCAACATCAAGCTCAAAGATGACCACCAGTGTGTATTCAAATGAGGTCATTATGCAAATAACAAGCAGGTCCTGTTTTATTAACGATAACTACTTGTGCTGAAGTGGGTTCTTTCTTTTGTGGATGAGGGTAGTTCAACATTTCCACAATTAAAATCTTAAAGCTGGAGATGAGAGTGTGACTTCATCCTTCTGGTTCAAAAGGTGCTACATTCTCTATTCAGTCTCAGTCTCACCACACCTTATATTACCCGAACATATTTTCATATATTTTGCTGGACAAATGTATTCCTTCAACTGTCCATAGAAATGGGACTGTAGTATTTAATTATCTTAGGAGAATGCCGTATTGTCATGAATGTCTGTAGGTGGATTCTAGTAAGCACTGGAACAAAAAACCAAACAATTCCTGCATGAATTTCCATCAATAAAATGTTTTGTTTGGTGAATTTGTCTCTGGAAAAAAATACTGCTTGCAATAAATAGGACATGTCTGCAGTGTAAAATATGTTGGCCTCAATGTTCATGGTTCCATGTCATCATTGCCAATCACCAGTGCTTCCAGGAGGCATATTAAGTACCTTCAACAATTAATCACAATCATTAAGACCCTGTAACAATGAATATGTCCTTTTAGTGGGTTACAGTAGCTTGTGTTGTATAATTCCTCTTCCTTCTTTTGGGTTTAGAGGTCCTTGAAACAACTGTCTTTTTGATGCTGTGTCCTCCATTGATGACAACTTCCTTTAGTTGATGAACAAATTTACCAGTGTATATATTTTTAGCTCGGCAGGCGTAGGTGCCTGCATCAGCTCGATGTACGTCTTTGATGACCGCTGTCAATGTTACAGAGTATTCTGTGAATGACTTTCTGTGCTTGCTGATGCTGTGATAGGTTGTTTGGTTTCCAGCTGTTCTAATGTTAACCCATTCAATGTCTGAGTACAGGAACCTGCTAACTGAACATGATAAAGTGAGGTCTTCTCCTTCTACCGGCACCTTGTTCTCGGATATGTGAAATCCATTCGGTATATCTGCAATAAACCAAAGGGATCATTTTATTCATTTAACAAAGAAGTTACAGATTTTACAAAAAATGTTGTATTATATTGGAAAACTCCCTGAAAAAATTATTACAAAACCTCAGGTTAGAATCCATAAGATTTAGGGGGTTATTCCGGTAGCTCCGAATTTTCTGTCCCGAATTCACTTATAGCGAACTCCCATTATAAAGTTGCGACCGCAACAATTCTCCCATTATAAAATCGCGACCGCAACAATTTTTCATTCGCAGTTGCGACTTTATAATGGGAGTTCACTATAAGTGAATTCGGGACAGAAAATTCGGAGCTACCGGAATGACCCCCTACATGTAGTAGTTGCGACTTTATGATAGGAATATTCTCGCAATCCCAAATTTACTATGAAAATATTATCGCAGTCACAACTTAAGGATAGTAATATTGTCATGGTCACGACTTTACAATGGTTAAAATTGTCGCGGTCACGGATTTGCTATGGGACTCCTTGACAGTGCGTCACAAATGGCGCCATGGTGCGTGTCAGCAAAAACATGCTGGCGTGTTATAGGTTAGCCATTACTGAACTAGGGCAAAGTTTTTCTAATATCTCAATAGTGTCACATTGTCGCAAACTGAGCTGTGAAAAAAAAGCGAGCTGTTTAGCTTTTAAGTGAAAACTGTGCTTTAGAGCCTGTACAAATATACAGTGTTATCAGATCAAAGAAATATATTGACTTTGTGTTCATTTAAATATGCATAGCGAACCTTATAAAAACAGAAAGTATGTTCCCATTGAGTCAATTTAAAGTGTAAAATGTATTATACAGGTTATGCTATTGTGAACAATAAGACATGAGTCAAGGTCAAATCAAGGAAGTCACAAAAAAATAAATAAATCAGCGTTTGTGAAGATAAAAAGGAGTGTTGCATGATCTGAAGAACCCTCCCTTTTCAGGTGATAGAACATTCCTGTCTGAATTCACTGATGAAGTCATTTTTAGTTCTGAGTATATCTCCAGGGGAATAACAAAAATGAAAATCTCTTGGAATTATATCAAATAAAGCAAGAGTTTTTCATTTCACTGGTCTATTATATCTAAGCAGCGGTTGTTAAATTCGCTTTAATGCTTAGCTGCACGGCTTCAATTATGGAAAAGAGTTTTATTTACTTAAGCGATTTGAGACTTCCTGTGGAAATAGCTCCAGGTTTCCTGATAGAAGCTTCTGTTTATCTTTGCCAAGCACCACCAGGAATCTCAAAATAAAATGAGTTTTAGTGACATTGGGAAGCCAAGGAGATAAGTTTAGGCTGTTCCTGTTTCACCCTGGGTAATTGCAAACACACCCACAGCCCTGCTGTGTGCCAAGGAATCAACAAAAAAAGTGTCTCACGTAGGTTACTTAAGTCTTAGCTACAAAGACAGCTATTTCTTGTAACACAGAGGTTAAGATAATTAGGAAATGAAGGCAGTGTCCTGCAGACATAATAACTAGTTTTCTGTCCGACCAATGTATTTTAAAGGCCTAAAAAGAAAACTGAGAGTTTTGGATTAGCGTGACCAGCTATTCCTATTCAGTACTTGTAAAAATGTTATATTTTGAAGGTGAATTCATAAATTTTATTGGTTTTGTGTTGTCTCACTCTCAAAGTGAGGCTTCTGGGGCACTTCATTAACATCTAAGGGGTTATCCTCTAAAGGGAGAATTCGACTGTCGAATACGCAAACAGTGGATTCCCACAGTAAATCCACGACTGTGGCAATTCTCCCATTATAAAGTCGCGACTGCAACAATTTTTAAAGTTCCGGCTTTGACAACATTTCCTTTGTAAAGTCGTGACTGCGACAAAATTCTCAATATAAAGTTGCGACTGCGACATTAGCAGTCTATTGCGACTGTCTTTAGCTGGCGAATTCGCACCTTTACATGACAAATCGGACTTTAGAGAATAACCCCCCTTTATGTTCCAGAAGCGAGATTTTGTTAAGAAAAAAAAATAGACAAAATAAAAATAATACCAATCAGGAATTCAATATCAAAGATAACATTTTACCAGCACTATGTAGGATTTACTAACATGCCAATCTTTTTCTTATGATAACAGGTCCTATAAAAACAGTTACTGCTAAATTCCCCAGTTACTAAAGCAGTTTAGTTAAATTATAAAACAGCCGAGGAACAATAATCAGCCCTTCAATATATTCACATTTTGTCTAAACTTGATTGCCCACAAGCTCCCAAAAAAAACACAGTCATGTCAATTGATATCTTTGTATAAATTATTTCAAATAATATTGAATGTGATATAAAACAGATGTTAGATCTGCTAAAATAATCACATCTAGTGCACATTCTGCTAGTTTAAACTCTAATATACAAACGTATTAGAAGATAAAAAAAATGTAAGGAAATAGAATCAGCTTTACCACATCTAATAAAAACAGTGCTGCTATTACTCGATTTCCCATCCATTTCTTAGAATGGTGGGTGTTTCATTTTAAAAATACTGTTTATGTCTAGCAGCAGTGTTAAAGGAGGATCGTCAGATGAATACATTCTGGGTCTATGTAAGTGATTTTGGTCTCTCACATAGACACCCCCCCCCCCCCCGAGATCAATCTGGGCATGTGTAGTTGGATAGTTTCGCTGAAACTCAGGAGGGGGTTGGTCTATGTGAGGGACTGACCTCATTCACATAAACCAGGAAGTGATCAGAGCAGCAATGTATTCATCTGATGATCCTGGGCTGAGGTTCGTCAGATGAATACTGATCTAGCAACAGTACACGAAGTGTACTAGATCGATCATGTAAGTATCATTTACCACTATAGTTCCCCTTTAAACAAAGCTTTAAAATATTGAAATACCTGTGCTGTATTGATAGGCTTATTGTCCATGGAAGAATCCAGCTACCACTTAATAAAGTTTCTCTCACATATTACAATTCAATTGTGATTTGATTAAAGGGGGTGTAAACATATTTTTGGATGTTGCGGGTAATGATAACCGGACACCGGTTTCAGCTATTTATTTTTGGAGTTTTTGTTAATGGTTTGCCTTTTCTGTCCTGGCTTTTCTGCTAATGGTGTTTTGAAGATCTTTTTATGGTTTCACTAGGCTAAACAATCACAAAAAATGGATTGAAACAAACTTTCTAAATATCTGTATAGGGCAGTGATGGACAACCTTTTGAGCTCGGTGTGTCAAAATTCATTAAAAAACAGAACATAACTTTTATGGTGTGTCACTTTGATATAGGTGGGGCAACTCTCCTACTGAAAACACAGCACGAACGGCGCCATGACACGTGTCAGCAAAAAGGTCTCTGCGTGTCACCTCTGAGACGCGTGTCATAGGTTAGCCATCACCAGTATAGGGGGTAATGTATTGCGTGGCAATACTGTTAAATTAAATTGTAAATGTTTGTACAAGGAAATGTGCACAATGTTACATAAAGGATGGAAATGTGAGTGGTTAAAAAATTTTTTACACAAATACACAAACTGCCTATTTAACACCTGAAAAATCAAACAAAATCCAATTTTTTGTCTCTTTTTAATATTAAAGCCAACTGATACATTTTCAGTTTAGGGGGTGTATTTATTAAATGTTTATTATTGTAATTTACCATAGCGAAAATAGTGACAATGGTACAGTGGACTAATCACTGATAAATATGCTCATAAATGCCAAACTGAATAGGTTCAGTAGGTAAATTTCAGGTGAACATCCAAAGAAATCACAGGCACAGCTCAGTTTGAAAAGCACAGATTGGTTTGCACTTTGTATTTTTGTTTTGGGGGATTTTAATTCATACCATATTAACTGCTTTCTGGAGTGCACTTTGACTCTTTAAGGGTAAGGCCACATGATCGTGGCTTGCAGTGTTTGACCTCCTTGACCCTCTCTGGCCCTAGTCATGATCAAATACTGGAAACAGCTGTTACTTAGGTTAAAGCTCCAGTAACACCAGAAAAATGAAAATTCACATTTGGATTAGCATTGCAGTTATTCTAATACAGCACTTGTCTTTGAAATCGAATTCATGAATTTTATTGCTTTCTCTATGTTTTTATCTGTACTGATAGCAGCCATGTTATATGGTTAAACAACCCCCAGTCCCATTGATTTCTGTGGAGCTATAGATACTCCATAATTATAAAATGTCCCACAAAGCCCAGTTAAGTATCATACTTTCTAGACACAGTTTAGAATTTTTAGAATCTGATCTGAATCTAATGCTTACCTGTAACACTGTACTTGATTTCTCTTCTTTCACTACCTAATTTGTTAGTGGCCACACAAGTATATACTCCGGAGGTCCTGGAACTGTCAATGATGAGTGTTCCTGCAGTCTGAAAAAAAATAGTTCATTAGTAATCTGAAGCCACAGCATATATTCAAAATTCCCTATGTACATAAAGGGCAACTAATACTGTTTCAGTTCTGGGAAGATTCTTCTAATGGCCCTCTCTTCTTTAATACTGCAAAAAAAACTAAATCTACTATGATGCTTGTTACTTCTCGTGTAATATCCATTATTGTGGATTGTTGTATGAAAGGAAAATAAAGATATGAGGCCCAACTTTAAGGGGGTCATTCCGGTAGGTCCGAATTTTCCGTCTCGAATTCACTTATAGCGAACTGCCATTATAAAGTCGCAACCGCGACAATTCTCCCGTTATAAAATTGCAACTGCGACAAAAAAATTGTCGCAGTCGCGACTTTATAATGGGAGTTCGCTATAATTGAATTCGGGATGGAAAATTCGGACCTACCGGAATGACCCCCTAAAAGTTTTACCTATAATCTCTAACAATATTTGAAGTAGCTCCATGTATATTTATTTAGAGACGTATTTATAAGGATGTCAAACATACGAAAATTAGGTTTTTGCAGGAGATGAAAATTTTAACAAGAATCACAATTATGCCACAAAAAACTTGCTATTGTCTTTAATTTTCATGAAAATATTAGCAGAATGGTCGAGTCCAAAATGGTCTAGAGGGAATATTCATTAACAACCTCGATAAATCTGCCCCTAGATGTACGTCTTCTTGAATGCTAACTCATAACTCAAAGAACAAGGAAGTATGAAGGAACTGAATTGGAAAACAGGGTAGACAAGGTCTTTATCATCTTAAGATGCACTAGACTTGTATCTCTTTTCAGAATCCATTTATGTTTTGGTGTTATTCAATGTTTTGTCTCTACAAATGTCCAGCGCAAGTTCATAGCTTTCAAATCTACATGAACATGTGTCAACAACATGATGACAGAGCATTCAGATTGTAGAGTTTAAAAAGTGAAAGACAAGAGCATTTCCATGAAATAAAAGTCAATATACCTTCGGTCACGTAACAACGAGATGCTAAAATTAGCTTGTAAAAAACAAAACACCAAAGGTGAACGCAGAATTGAAACGTGAGAACATAAGTGTCTTTGGGTGTGGGAAATGATTCGCCAGCAAAGTGGAAGTTGATATTGTATGACTCAGTACCTGCACTTGTATCAGTGGCTGACAGAATCGCTCCACTTGAACTTTTCAGAGTGAGTTTAGGAGGAATACGGAGGAAATGCTGCTACAGAACACTCGCTGTCAGGTCTTCATGTCCTCAATGAGTATGTAATAATAGGACGTGTTTCCTGTACTCTGAACTGTACAAACGCTAGCACCTCACCTACACCCCCTTATTGTGCGCAATGAAGATAAACAGTGAAAAGGTCACAAATATCGACTAACGACAAAAATATTAAGTGGTCAGTTCCAGTATTTTCTAGTTTTCAGGCAGAGGATGTGACAGTGCACAGACACGGAGAGTTTTATATGTATGTGTATAATCGTGTATGGCTCAATTTTGGAAAAAAAAGCACAGATTACATGTTCTCATTATATAATTGACTTTATATTATTTGAAAGGGAAGTTAGAACAACTAAATGCAATGTCGTGACTTTATAATTGACTTACTCCTTGGTGTATGTCAAGAAGAAAGCATTTTGGACACACAACATTCTCTTATATCTTGCACATATCCTAAAGCTGGGTATATGGGGAATTATTTGTCCATCAACACAGGGCTGTTGGCAGTCAATATTTGCATGTGCCCTGCCCAATACAAATTTGCTCATATCAGATTAATATTTCATAGGTAAAGGCCATAATTTTGGTCTAATGATGGCACACCTTAATGCATGATTGCATTGCTGGCACATCACATACAACTACCCTAATGAGTGATATGACTGTTCCAGTGAAGAAACAGGTATTTGCAAACATTGGACAAATTTTCCAATGATCTATTAAATAAACCTTTGGTTCGAAAATATGGATCCCTTGTTTGTACCTATTATGTTTTATGTTGCAGAAAATCAGTTCATTAGTTGTTTTTACTTTACATTTCTGCTCCAAAAATGCTTTTAGTGTCAAAACATATACTGGTCATCTAGTGACTGGTTTTAGCCAGGGCTTGCATCCCCTAGGTTCAGCAATATACAAGAGTATTAAAATATATTTGTTTAAAAACATTAATCCTGTACAAAGTTATTAAATTAATCATTGCAAGTATGGCCATCTCATCTACATTAAAATTCTCATTTATAGTGCATTTTCTGACTATTAGTCTGCAATCTAATTATTCTAAGTCATTGTCTGAAAAAATGCCAGCAGATCATTTTGCTCCAAATTCCAAACTGATTAAAACCTGCTGACTTGCATCTCAGAAATGTATTTGAAACAAATTCACATATTTGAAAATTTTAAGAAACGTCTTTCCATTGTAAAAATGTTTTAAATGACCAAATTTGCTAAGGCTATACAGTCCGTTTTCTCACCTTAACCCTCCCTCCAATTATCTGAGTACGTTCTGTGATGCTCTGGATAGGATTTCCGAAACTGCTGCCAGTCTTTCCGACCATCAATGGAACAGATTTCCTGGTGGTATCTGAGTGAAAGTCGCATCTGTATGGAAGATATAAGATTATAATGTTATTTTTTTATTTTTTAACAATACTTTTAGTTTTCAAAATAAAAACATTTGGGCCTCAACATTTATATATTTTTTGTTTCTAAATGTAAATATTGCTTTTGGTTTTCTTCAAATATCTACAAATAGGTAACTACAGAAATAAATTGAAAAAAACTACTGTAATTAAGGACAAAAGTGATTTTGATGTTTCCCAACAGGTTTGAGTAAACAAGGGGTAATTCGGAATCATAGGGTGAAATTTTGCATGGCTGTTAACTCCAAGTCAACAATCAGCAATTAGCACTAGTAGCTTTGATCATTTTATTGGTATTTGAATCATTTAACAAAGAGCTGACAATCTACTAACTGTGTTTTAACAACAAAGACAGTACCCGGTAAACAAAAATTAATATTTATGGAAGCGGTAGGAAGTGTTGGTTACCACCTATTTGTTAAAAAACAAGTGTAGCCCTGTTTTTCCATTTAATTACATGCCATTAGGTGGGAAAGGATTTATTCATTGGTTACAAAAACTGAAATGTTATGTAGCTCTCAGTACTACTTTTACTACTGTTTTATATTTCCTTTACACAGTAATAGTAGATTACCTTCAGAGCTACCGATCTATCTATGGGAACATTGTATATTTTTTTATTTATATTATTTCGAAAATATGACTTAACTGCTTTAAATACCCAAAAAAAAAAAAACTATTTTTTTTTAACATGTGCTTGCTTAAAATAGGTACAAAAAGTTAACGGTTTTGCAAGGTTAGATTACACAGATGTGTAGTTCAATATTCCCTTTAATCCTCCATAGACTACATGCTCAAAAAGAGAAGTTTCCTATGCAACTTTTTAAAAGCAATGTCAAAATATTTGTTGCGCGAGCACATGTCACATTTCTTGGTCCCACGTTTCAAGCACAGATAATGCCAATATCTCAAAAGAACAGTGCAGGCTGAAACTGGGGAAACATGACCAGAGCCGTATCCTTCAAAAAGCAAAAGAATTTTATTTGGGAATTCTTTTGTCTGTGCTGTCTGACCTTTTAGTGACTAGGAATACAAAGTCAGCAAGAAGGATCAATGAAATTTGTGGAAGTGGAAGCTATATGGTAATTCCCCAGTGATTCCTTTGGGATTCAGGTGGAAATGCAATAAAGCTATCAGGAAGGGCTTGTCTTAGTCTGGATTCACGTATGAATGGAATGAGTTGTCCTTTTTAGTGCATCCCAAGATGTGAGTCAGCAGGAAGGAACAAGTAAATACACTAGGTCCAGGAGGAGCTGAGTGACTAAGCCACTCACTGCTAATTAATGGGATAAATCCATTTTTATAGCAGAATGTAAAAAAACCCCCACAACATTTCACTGGGACAGCATCCCCCTCCCTTGAATGTCATCTGCAATAAAAATGGGATTTTACCCTCAAACAACAGTGAGTGGCTTGTGGCAATCTACACAAAGGAGGTCATGCAGTAAAGTCTGAATTGTTGTGTAAGCTGTGAATTCACCAGCTAAAGACAGTCGCAATAGACTGCTACTGTCGCAGTCACAACTTTATAGTGAAAATTTGTGTCAAAGCTGGAACTTTAAAAAAATTGTCGTGGTCGCGATTTTATCATGGGAGAATTGTCGCGATCGCGACTTTATAATGGGAATCCGCTGTCTGCGAATTCGACAGTCAAATTCTCACTTTGCAGAATGACCCCCAAAAACTTTAAATTACAGTTGCTTTTTTATTCACAGTGGGCATGAACTGGCCAATTTATCTAAATACGGTTAGTGCTGACTGACTAAATCAGGCTAAAAGCATTCAAGACAGAGTACAATAATGCAGATAACTGAAAATGCACTAAATGCATTTACAATTATTATATATTTAGTCTGTGTTTACAAAAATTCTAAATTGATGTCAATAAGTATGATATCATGTAATTTAAAAATAGGGCTTTCTGGGGCACTTCATGAATATGTATGAACTTAAGCTCCATTAAAAGAACATGACTGTTTGGGGTTTGTTAACGAAAACGTACAACAATAAAAAGCAGTTAAAAGCAGTAAAAATCATGAATTCAATTTCAATGATAACATTTTAACAAGAGCTGTATTTGAATAACTGCCATGCCAATCCAAATGGGAATTTTCATTTTCTTGGGGCGAAATTTATAACAGTCGAAAAGGCCGATTTCAGAAGAAAAAAAAATTAAATAAATTTCGCCCTTGGTGTTACTGGTCTTTTAAGTCAATGCATCAGGCAAGTAAGAGACAAAATAAATAACCCAATAAATTGTGATAGACTGAAGTTTACAGTTGGCTTAACACAGTATGATTTGCCTCTGTATGTAGTCGGCCACCTGCGTACATTAAGATTAGTTTGTGCTTGGACTAGATTTTATCAGTTAGGACAGTAAATGTGGTCGGCCAATGACACATTGACATTTGTAGACTGCATACTACCTCTTCTATGAGTGATATCTAGGGCAATCAGATTTGCAAATATCATCCGAAAGGGCTACTACCAAATTTGCTATAAAAGTCAGATGCCCAGCTTAAGTCTGTTCAGACAGACTGTTTCTGCTTTCGTCAACAGTGAACACATTGCTCCCTCTAACAAATGAAAGTAAATGAACTACCAGAACCCTATGCTAACTGTTAGATGGGTGCCAAAACTAGAAATTGTAGTTTGCAGCTTGATGGTTATGAATTTGACATTCCCTAGTTTATGCTAATATGGAATTTGATTAACATCAACACAAATGCTTGGTCTCTATCCATAATTTTCACAGTTCCTTCCTATGCTTGCTCGGACCTCAACCAGCTTAAAAGGAACATTATCAAAAAAGAAGTATTAAGAATAGAAGATATAAACATTCTTGGCTTCCCAAAAACTTGTCCTTGACTACAGGCCTACATTTCTCCTTCTTTAAACAAATAATTGAGGAACAGACTTTAACACTAGTCATCATTTCTATTTTAATATTTTAAACCAAGTAAAGGGGGATCTGGGGAAGAGGAAGACAGTCGTAAATCTGGCAGTACACACTAGCAGGAAACAAGGGAGCTCCAGCAACTTTATTATTTTTATTAAATATCTTAGCTTCCACATGGGTTTTACACTACTTAACCACTTAAGTACCCGAAGAAGAACCTGCAACGTATACAAAGCCTCTTCTCTACTACTATCCAAATATAAAAGCATCTTTGTCCAATGAAGGTCATTTGTCCATTATAAACATCCGACGTTTTATCCGAAGGAGTTAAGCTGAACTTAGCAAGAGATGGGATTGTAGACTGGCCCTTAAGAATACATAAAGTTTTTAAGGAAGTAAATTGTGCCATGTTTGAAGATGCAAAGATAACAGCAGTGCTGGGAACGATCTTGTATAGAGGAGGAAGCCAAACAACGAGAGGAAAACAGCATACGCTCCTAATTTCGCACAGGAAACTGGAAACACCTTCTGCCAAAAGGAGATAAGAAAGCTCCCATGGCCTATAATAGACAAGGCCACCAAGGCCACTGCTATCAACCTTTTGCTGTAAGACTGTCCTCAGGGTACTGTCCTTCATTTACCATTTACTCCGTAGATTAGCGGGTCTATCTATGCCCCCCCTGCTCAGTCCCCGCTGCTGCCCTTTATGGACACCATGCCAAACACTATAGAGTGCTATTATTATAACTACTGAATGAAAAAAAGCTTCCTGGGCAAGTGTGTTCGACATGACATTTGTTTGCTGTGCTCGTGCAGCATTATAAATGGGGCTTGTGGCAGAGCTAGGGCACTAAGTAAACATATTAGCAGCAGTGAATACAATGAATTGATTTCCTTCAGAGGCGCCATTTTTATTGCATATGTGTAATGTATAAACCCCAACACTTCACCTGCCATACTAAGTTATCCAAGAAGTACCAAATCACATAGGCATGTTTCCTGTCTTTTTGGGGGGGAAATTGAGTATTACAGAAAAAAGCATGAATTCTCCATAAAATCATGACTAAATTTCCTACAAATTAAAAAGGGTACAAGTCACAATAGGTGACTAAACAAATGGCAATGAGAAAATATTGTCCACGACAGTACCTCAGGATAGCAGACCAGGGTCTGCAACAAATGGAGTATTCTGAATTGTAACACTCAGCACCATGGATAAGTCAACAAAATGAACAGAATAATGAATCTAAGTAATTAAATCCAGTTACAATAATTAGGCAAAAACAACACTATACTTCCAAAATCACATTGGTCTTGCCTCAAGCTCTCAAGACCCCGAATCTTTCAGCTTAAATTTTACAGCCCTCCCCCTGTATCTATTTCCCCCGCCCACAACAAAATTAGTCACGCCTCAAAAAAATTGCTGTGGCATGCTATTATTTAGCCTATCACCCCTTCACAACATTTTCTCAAATTGAAGGATCTTTAATAATGTTTCATGTCCACTGTAACAATGGTATGTGTGAAGAAATAGAGGACTTATGTCTGTGTATCAGGTTACGGCTTTTATTGTTTATTTTCATCTGCTTTTTCTACTGAGATTTATGATTTTCCATATTTTATACTGGGGAATGTATCAAGAAGGATTTTAGTCATTTTTTTTTTTTAAATTTCCATTGTTCTTTGAAATTAATTTCTAGAATACGTATACATATAAATACCTCGTCTTAAAATTCTTGCGTGGACATGGCCACCAGTACCAGGTGATAGTCGGAGGCGGGATACCAAACACTGTACACGTTAAAGATTGCTTACTGCCCAATGGGTAAAGCAGAGGTTCTTGGATTGATAAAGATTTTTCATAAATGTGTGGCTTCACTGCAAGAGAAAAAAAACAATCACCAAGCTGGTAACTAATACGTACCTATACTTTTATCTAATAACAAATTTTTGATATTGTATTGTATTTATATAGCGCTGAATGTTCAATTTGTCCTTACCATTGACACGAAGAACCACTGTTAGATTTCTGATCAGGTTCCACCGTTTTAACTGTACAACAATTGTATAATTTCCTGCGTCTTCTTCAGAAACATCTTTGATCGTTATTGCATATTTGTCTTTGTCAGTAT
The DNA here is from genome assembly GCA_021901965.1 of Pipa carvalhoi. Lineage (NCBI taxonomy): Eukaryota > Metazoa > Chordata > Amphibia > Anura > Pipidae > Pipa > Pipa carvalhoi. Next base: position 1,709 of record JAKJJM010054548.1, on the reverse strand, counting down.
AACGAGAGCATTTCTCTGTGGCTGGTAGGCCATCCTTTAACCTATTAAACAATTGGCACATTAAGAATGTATTTGGGGAGAAAGACCACCTAACAATAAGCAGTTTAGAACATACTCTATGGCAAATATTTAGTAATACATTTAAACATGATGTAATGTTTAAACTGGAAGACTTTTTACAGCTGCACTTGGCTTATGAGATTTCCTAACTATAGAGACTGTGTTGCTGATGTACAACCTACAACAGTAAAGGTAGACAGGTGTGATTTTATGATGGTCCTACAAAGTCTTCTGGAAATGCCTCTTGGCTTTTCTGATTTTGAGGTCTTCCAGTGCCTATAACACTGTTGTTTTATAAGTGTGGTATTTGCAGGGGAGATTGCAAAATTTTCAATTTATTGCAGTTATTGCAGTTTATTGCTCCTCAAGTTGATAGCATACAAAAGTATGATAATACAGATTAAGAAGTCAGACCTACTAACTCTCAGTCAATTTAAAACCATAGAGCTTTCTGCAATTGTGACTTCTCCCTAGACATCTACAGCACCTCTAGTGGTCATATACAATTGGAGGTGCATTTGAGCTATGTAAGTAAAATGACTCAGTAAGCAGCAAAATGGCCAGCACTGCTTATTTATATAAAATTCCGAACATTCTCTTCTTACAGTTATTTATGCCTGGATATTTCACTGACTTTATAAGGGCTAGAAAATTGGAATTAGGTCCCAAGCATTAACCTTCCCCCATCCCCTAAGGAATCTGTGTGTTATTTTCTCAAAATACATAATTTACTGTAAATACGTGCGTTCCTAGAAAAATCTCTTGTTGTGCTATTTATAATAAACATATCAACCCTTTTGTTCTGTTAACTGAACTTATGCTCTCTTGGAATATATAAAAATAACGGGAGATATTTTTAGAGAGTGGAATTCAGAACATTTGTGGAAAATGTTTTTTTTTTTTACTTTTTTTTTTTAACAGTTCTGCTTCCTAACCCATATTAATCTAACCTCCTGAGTGTTTTGCATGGGAAAGGATTTAGTGATTTAAAATATATTTAGTTGAAAGTCATGCTGGGTTATAGTGGTTCACAGTGGTGAAAAGCACGATGGAACAATCTGTGATAATAAAGATCAGCAGCAGTACGTTCTGCATCCCTTCAGAGATTAAAGGGTAACTCCACTTTTTAAAATGTAACTTTGAAAAATTCAATTGAAATCTATTATAAGAAAGCCTCAAATCAATAAATTGACATCATGACCTATTCACACCAATTTTCATGATTCCTTGTTACCTTGATACTTTTTAATCGCTTTTTTTTCCGATCAAAAATTTTCGATCGATATTTTTCAACCTGTTACCGCTGGGAAAGTGTCATAAGTGCTTATAGCACTTCCCCAGCGGTAACAGGTTGAAAAGTTTCAATTGATATTTTTCGATTGGTACCTGTTTTTTTTAACATCGGTAAAATTTGAAAAGGCCGAAATCGGCCTTTTCGACTGTTAGAAATTTCGCCCAAAGTGTGTTTGCCAACAAAGCCAATTGCTGTTTGTCTACACTTATATTACATAACTTCTACTCCTGAGTTTGTTAGCAGCCTATAGATAAGCCAGTGATGGCCAACCTTTTGAGCTCAGTGTGTCAAAATGTGTCAAAAAGCAGAGCATAACTCAGCTGGTGTGTCACTTCGAGAAAGGCAGGGCAACTGT
>JAKJJM010054463.1:0-10469 GCA_021901965.1 Pipa carvalhoi | reverse complement strand
CTCGATTGGAGTCTTTTCGGGCTTAATTTGCCCAGTCCCGATTTCCAGATTATGGAAATCAGTGTTTCTCGATTTCCATAATCTGGAAATCGGGTATTTGCACCAAAACGCAGCCATAAGTTACTAAACATAAGTTACTATGGCTACTGAATTTTTCAGTACAAATACCCGATTTCCAGATTATGGAAATTGAAAAATACCGATTTCCATAATCTGGAAATTGGGATTCTCGCAGGTGGATAACCTCCCAGGAGAAAGTCGGAAAAACCTATAGCGGTCTTTCCGACTTTAATAAATTCCGCCCTATGTGTGTGTGCAAATTCTACTATTGTAATTGCTATATGTATACTAAACCAGTTCAAATAGCTCATTGACTTCTCTGCATGAAGATTTGTATTTAAAAGACCAAGAAAATCATGAAACTAGTCATTGCAAATAAGCAAGACTGAAAAGCTAAGAATCAGCAAGAGATGAATCATTCAGCTATTCATCTTCTAAACTAGGACAGATTTCTAGTTGGCATATGTGTTATTCATCGCATTGAATTCTGGGAGAATTCTATTTTTTTGTAATGGTGTTGTGTGACCTGCCAGGACAAGCAGCAAGTAGGATTCAGTTGGTGTGAAAATAAGCTGCTTATTATATAACAGTGAAAAATATAGGAACAGTGACTGATGGGCAGGATTCATGCTGCGGGGAGTGTGCAAAAAACAGTCCCCTACTTTCCAAAAATATTTCTAAAAAAGGCTTACTATTTGTAATAAGATGTTTTGATTTTTAAAGTTTAATTAAGTTTTAATTTTTAAACTGGTTACTAATAAGTTTCCCAATTCCTTTTTTGCAGTAGTAATGTACTTTTTTTTGTACTCTGGGTAATCTATTGTTTTTATCTCAATATTTGTTTTTTAAAGTGATGCTGATGTAAAAAGTCGTCATGTTTGTTTCGCATTTTTAACAAAGTCGCTGTACTCTTTGAAATTAATTGTTTACGCCAGGTCTATAGCGGCAAATATTTTGGAAACAAATGACTATGATCAGTTTTGATTTTGCATTTAGAAAATTATTTTTCGTAGCATTTACAAAATCTGTCAAAACTCTGTTCATGCACAATAGAAAAAAAAAAGAGTCCAAAATATGTTTCCCTTGGATCTATGCCCCAGTGCCTCAGTAAAGCTGCAAAGATCAAATTATTTACTTGAAAGAGTGGAAAACGTTAAAAAAAAAAAAAAAAGTTACCTGAATGTGACGATATGACGACTGACCTATAACAATAAGCGTTACATTTGCGTTCTACAAAAAAAAAAAGCAAAAAATGGATTACACAGAATTCATTTATAACAAACATTAACTTTGCAATGAAGCTAATGTGTTGGCCTGTTAATATTTTCTGCAAAACCTGTCTGAACTGGTTATATTATATAAATCATTTCAATGGGGAAAAACAGAATAAACAATTCTCAAACTAGATGAGTAAAAGGTATAGCTCACCTCTAGGGAACTTCTTGGAATCTTTGCCAGATCTTCCACATATTCTTTACAGGTATAACAGAGGAAGTTCTATATGAAATAAAAGTATATTTAGTTTCCTAGCAACACAAAAACAAGCAGTCACCTGTATCATAAACTGTCACTTTGTCACAGATAAGCACTTTACAGACTGTGACATCTCCTGCTGTGAGTGCATTTTAATAACCAAGTGCAGTACACCACTCATTCACATACCTGCAGGCAGCTAACTACTTTCAATCTACTTTCCTAGACACAATTGCAACACCCACATCATATTTAGTTTCTATATAATCAATCGCGCAGTTCCGTTTGACCTCTCTCTCCCATTACACTTTCCTTCAGCCCCAGCACAGCCCGCGCTGCTCTAACACGTTCATGCACCGGACCAAGGCAGCACAGTTTCCTCACCCGCACTAAAACCACAATCGCTTTCCGGTCCCGGTACAACTCCCCGAACCGAATCTTCCTGCCGTGCCTGTCCCCCAGCAGACAGCTCGCAGCCTCCTCCAGGTCCGGGTGGTACATGGAGGCGAACACTTTGGGGCTGCTTTCCTCTGTGTTTCTCTCGATCTGCTGTGTGACAGGACTGCCGGATGCTGCCATTCCTTTTCCATGCACTAAACCCAGCTGAAACCGAGTCAGGCACACGGGGCTAACGCCTGCTTTGTCTAAGGAAAAGTCTAGGCCTCTGGAATGTTTGTAACTAACAACTTTACAACTGGGAGATCCAAACTTGGGAGGGGCTGCTTGGATTTCCCACTCTCTGATATGTTAGTATCCTTAGTAGGGAGAACAAAAGCCTTCTCCTATGGTTGATAAATGAACAGAACAATCTGACATGCGGATGTAAAATGATGAATTTATTAATGTAAAATTAAGTCATTTGGTGCTCAGTTGTGTATGAATCTCTATACTGTAAAGAGAAACTAAAGCTAAGAAAGATGTGTCTGAGTAATGTCACTTATGTATAGGTTTATTGTTCTAGCTCAAAGTTGCCCCAGTGCATTAATAGCGGAGACCGCTGTCTGTGAATTTGCCCCTGCGGTTAGAGAGAGCTTTATAAAATTTGTAAGGCTTTTTTCCCTTATGCATGCTCAGTCTGGGCCTCTTAGAGACAGTGGCTGTGGCTGACTAGAAAGTCAGGTTACAAGCTGTAATAGAAATCTAACTTTGAGCCCAAATCACTAAGGTACATCATTTGATGAGTAAAAAAGTTCTAAGTGCCATTTTGCTACTTGGCTTCCTCTATATGTAATTCAATATTTCATGCGGCTTGTAGAGCTGCTATCATAAATCAAAGGGACCCCAACAACCTGACAAATGCCCCCCCCCCCAACTTGTTTTAACCACCCTATTTACACCGAAATGTGTCCCATTTGCACTGCCCAGTGCCCCTTTAGATCATCAGTTTCATTCGACACCCTCAATACCCCGCTCTTGGAGTCCCTGGTGGCTTGTGCATGTGCATTAGTAAACGCTTAAGTGTATAGTATATATATCCATGCCCATAATCTTATACAAGTGAATGGTAATAGCTGATTGGTTGCTATAGGGTTACTAGACCTAACCAGGTAAAATTGCCCTGTTGAGGAATTCCCCTATATATGTTCTAACTTAGCAGGAGCACTATGGAGAAAGTGGAAAGTGGTTTCCATAAAAATAGAGTTTGATGTGAAACCTGCACTGAGCACTTATCCCATCTTCATCAAAACCCTTTGGGATGAACTGGTATTGTAAGGCGTGCTTGTCTTGGTCTGTTCACCACTGTCCCAGTGCTCCTAGTATTCCCGCAGAAAGACTTCATGAGTTGAAGGATTGCTGAGGGAGCTGAACACCGTAGCTAAGGTCAGGTTCACACTGGCGTATAGGTTTGTGTTGTTTTCTAAAAAGAAGCGTGTGGCAAAAAAATGCCAAAGATCCGCCATCGTCAAAAACCATTGAGAATAATTACTGTTGCACATACAATGTCACACTTGCGTTTCATAAAGAGGAACATGTGCCGGAATGCATCATGTCACATTTTTTCAAGCATATGGAGTGCAACATGAACAATGTGACAGGATTAGTAGCAATAGGAATTAAACAATAGCGCTCACACAGGGAAGAAAAGTGACGCCTAAGTGCTATTTAATTATATCTAAAGCATGTTGTGAAAATACGCCAGAGAAATGCTACGGCGTGTTTTCGTGAAGCGTTTTTTTTTTTTTTTCTTAAAACGAGGCGCACTATATGCCAGTGTGAACAATCAAAATGTAAGTCTGCTCCAACTGCACAAATGTTTAGTTGACAGACACCTCTTAGCTCAGTATTTATTTAGTCTGCATAATTTTCTGGGTAAGCGTCATGGCAAATTTTCTGAGATTTGGCATTGGGAAATGAAATGGGGTAATAACTGCTTATGAGTCTCCAGTTTGCAGTAGAACATTTACGCAGCACAGTGATTAAGAAGCCTTCCCGTTCTGTAATTAAGTAATATGAGACTGCTAAAAACACAAGCTTATTAACATATCTATGAAAATAATGTTGCACTTGAGAAAACACAAACAAGTCACTCAAATTTCAATAGGAAAAAATAATTAGCACACATTTTGGTTACCACTAGAGGGCAGACATATACAATGGTTAGAAAGCAAATGCACTACACAAGTAATCCTAATGTAACAGCCGTATAACATGAATTAAAAGCTAATCTAGTTTGTATTTAATACAAAGCTGAACTGAAAAAAAAAAACTTCATGACTTTATATCTTTTTTTCAGGATTCCAGCATCATTCTGCTTTATTGTATCTTTGCTCTGAGTTGTTAATTTTATTACACTGCTTTTATTTTTATGTATATCTTTACATGCAAACTACTGAAATAATAAACAAGGCAATTCTTCAAGGTTTTCCAAGGTAGTTGTAATAGAATTCTTACTTTCAGAAAAATGCCTAGTTTTCTAAATGCTCCAAAGCATGCGGGAAAAGTCCCATTTTATTTAATGGAAAACGAAACCAGATGAAGCATCACGGGACTTTTTAAGAGCAGAAGAAATCACTCCTCCCTTTTAAGAATCATCCCTATGAGAAATGAGCTATTGTTCTCTTTTAACCCCCACAAGCAAACTGTACATTCACAAAGCAAAATGAACCCTAAGGAGGCTATTTGTTAGGACAGTAAGGAAAACGATATAAATAATAAGTAGAAAATAACAAAGTCTTATATTTAACACACAAGATGGCTATGGTTTGGCCTTTGTTTTCCCTGGAGGTAGATTTTATTGAAACTGTATCATCAGCTCCAAAAACCTGTAACCATGTGCTGTGTGGGTATATCACTTTTATACCATTGAGATATTTGGCGTAGAATGTGAGAAAAGATTCCCCCCATCAGCAGTTGCATACCGTGGGGGGGTGCGGGGGGTCGGTCCGCCCCGGGCGGCACGTGCTGTGGGGGCGGCATTTTGTAGGCAGAGCCGTTCCTAGGGGCGGGGCGCCGAGCGGGGAGGGGGCGGCGCTGAGTGGGGGGTGGCCCAAGTGGGGGGGAGACTGGGGGCGCCATCGCCAACCTCCACTAGCACCCCCCTCACACGACCGCCCTGGGTGCCCATCAGGTCCTACTACCCCACCTAAAAGGTCTGCCTTCCTCCAGTCAGTCTTTATGAAGTCTAAAGAATGAAACTATATTATGTGATAACTTACATAACTGGTTAGAACCTGTAATAGAGTATTGCTTGAGACTTGAGAAAGGGAGGACAGACCTCTTGAAAGCTTGTCTAAACTGACTGTTAGTTCAATAAAAAAGGTATCATCAGGTATTGCAATATTCAGTTTTTTTGGCTAGAAACTAATATATTATATTAATGTCTGGTGGTTAGTTAGACCCTAAACATAGTAACGTAGTTTATAAGGATCAAACAAGACATAAAAGTCCATCCAGTTCAGCCTAAAATGAACTATATACTGTACATTATTATATTATTATTAATTTATATATAAATAATAATAAATTATTATTAATTTATATAGCACCAGCATATTTTGTGACACTGTACATAGTAAGGGAATCTTAAAAGATAACAGATTACATAGTATGCACACTTTATGTATGCAACAATAGGAATAAAGGTTCTGCCCACAATCTCATAGCTTATTCTTGAAAGTCTGAATAGGTGTGATTTCACATTTAGGGGGTCATTCCGGTAGCTCCGAATTTTCTGTCCCGAATTCACTTATAGCGAAGTCCCATTATAAAGTTGTGATAGCGACTAAAAAATTGTCGTGGTTGCGATTTTATAATGGGAGAATTGTCGCAGTCGCGACTTTATAATGGGAGTTCGCTATAAGTGAATTCGGGACAGAAAATTTGGAGCTACCGGAATGACCCCCTTATTCTCTACTTCACCATATCTATGTATTCAGCAAACTCTGCCAGGTGATGAATTTGAGACTAATTCGGATGCAAACTTACAGAGCACTTCACACCATTTTGCATTTGTGTGCACAGGTAATTCACCTATTCATCAAGCATCGGAGCATGTATTGAATTTGGCAGCAGTGAATTTGGCAATGCGTATTGTGTTGCATTCACCAGATTATTTCTCCAATTGAAAATGGCAAATTAGGGGGCTTATGGCAGAGCTGCTACTGTCTGACTGACTACACCGCACTACACAAGAGACTGCTACTGATGTGTTTGCATCTTTGCTATGGGAATCTTTTGTTTAGTGAATAGAGAGTTCATGACTATCGGTGCATAGCGACCCAAAGTGATGAAAATTCACTTTGACAAGTTCTCACTTTCATAAGTAAGTCTCTATGTCACATAATCCAGTTAAGTGGCTAACTGGGAACATTGCGTATTACTTTTTTAGCCCAGTTATTTTGCTGTGTGGATAGCAGGTTACCACTTCACTGCACATTGTTTACTATCCCAGTTAATCTGCTTAGTGGTTACAATCAATACTGCTCAGGCATTCAGATCATTTCCTTACTGGCCAGCAGCTAATCGGTAACATAGCTCATAGCTTAGAAACAAAGTTCTTTACTTTAGTTCCCAGCAGCTAACAATGTAAATTAAACACTGCTCTTTCACTTAGGTCTTTTTCCAAATCAATATATATATATATATATCTGTTTCTAATATGTTGCCTTGTTTCAGATTATCCCCTTGTGATGCCATCATTTTGTTTGCCTTATGTAGAGGTGTATTGTTAAATCTGTACCTCTTTCACAAAATAAACAAAAGAAAAAAGTAATTACGTGGATTTAGAAACATTTTGAAAGTTCAAAGTGTGTTTTCCTGATTTTAATTTGCTTTTGAGTCGCCTATAGACCTCCCAGGCACTGGTGCAGTTAATCATAAAATAGAAAAATGACTTTCCTACCGTTGAGATTTTAAGTTCACTTGTGCAGAAATCAATCTTTTTCTTCCTCCAAAACTGATATTTGCTTGGCAGCTCTTAAGTGCTGTTGCCTAGTCAATTCAGTGAATGTACTGCAGGCCATTTACTCAGTATTGAGGGGGAATCACGTTTATTTCCATGCAGATTGCTTTAAATGCCAGAATCTGTTCTTACAACCATGTGACACCTCATGCAAGCATGCTGAGTTACTGCTGTAATAAAACACTGATATGACACGTCATTGATGCTTATTCAAGCTGAAATCTTCTGTGGCATTAACAGACACATCATAACATTGGTTAGAATTTGTATTCGACGTCTAGGAAATGGTAAAATGGTGATTCAGTGGAGGCATTCTATACCCTCAGGACACACAGATAGAATTTATTCTCGCATCCCGAAAAATAACATGCTATGCCTGCTGTATATTTAATTTGCTACTGAACAAGATGACTGATACTGAAAATTGAACAATGTCAAGAACTGCAGGCAAAGACACAGCTAGATAAACAGTGAAATCATGCTTGGAAAACAATGATATCATGTGTCACAGGAGAAAATCTTGTTAAAAAAAAAAAAAAAATCTCAACTGTTCTGATACTTTATATTTATACAGGGGGTTATTCTCTAAAGTCCGAATTGTCGTGTAAAGGTGTGAATTCACCAGCTAAAGACTACTGTCGCACTCGCAACTTTATAATGAGAATATTGTCGTAGTTGCGACTTTACAAAGGAAATGTCAAAGCTGGAACTGTAAAAATTGTCGCAGTCGCGAATTTATAATGGGAGAATTGTCGCCGTCGCAGATTTGCTATGGGAATCCACTGTTTGAGAATTTGTCAGTCAAATTCTCACTTTAGAGAATAACCCCCATATACTTTTATTGTGAATTTAAGTTAATAATTCCTATTGATCTTTAACCATGAAAGGCCTGGAAGAATTTAAGGCATTGAGAGCATTAAGAAAAGTAGATTTTAGATCATGCATCAATTCTTTATGTAGGATGTGCTCACTCTGCATATTTGCACTTACACAGAGACCATGCCCAGTATGCAGGGGTGTGTTATGGTCCATACAAGTACCTGGCTAATGAAAGGGTTCATTGTGCATGAATCAGAAGAATTCAACCTTTTTTCTTATTGAGGAGCAGGCAAAATTCTAGATAAGTTGATAAAAAATCATATATCGTAAAGTACTGCTTATCTAAAACATCTTCAATCTCAAGCTTCCCTTTTATTATGTCATGGCAGGCAGGTCCAAATATGGTTTAAGAAGAATATATTATACCCCTTTAGCGAGCCAAGGGGTGTGGTTTCTGTTGTTTAGCAGACTTTTAAAATTGCTTCACTCATAGTAACATGTAAAGCCAAAAAACAACATCCACCCAGTTTAGCCTATTATCCTGCAATGTTTAGCCAGTGGAAAGCAAAAACACCCCACAAGAAAAAAGCCGATTATCATGTTCTTAGGTAAAAAATGTGTTCCACTCTCCAAATGTCAACATGCGCAAAAAAACCCCAGCAACGTTGAAGAGGAGGCATCAACCTGAAGAGGATGGTGATGCTGCAATGGAAGAAAAGAAGATCAGTTAATCTTGGAACAGGAGTCAGTGCTGGAGTGAAGGATGTGATTGATGAGTATTTCCACCCTCCCCTTTTAAAAATCAAATCTAGAGAAAACTAGCTTTTGTTAAAAATGTTTTAATAAATATTCTATTTAAGTTGGTATAATTTATTTGTCCCGGAGGTCAGTATTTTTGTGACTTCTTGACAAAAAATTTTATTGAAAGACAAGAGACATCTCAGAGGAAGCTTGGGCAGGGGCCTGACAAACAAGGAACTACATTTAGAATCAGGGGATAGAACTGGAACAAGATTACAGCTCTAGAGTTCAGATAATACCTGTAGCTCAGTTGAGTTGATACAGTCCATATGTTCTGCTTGTGCATGGCTAACTCATTGTACAGGCAAAAACAGGCTGAAACAGGAGTTATTCATTAAGTATTTGACTCACTTTTCCTTAGCTAGTAAGTATTCATTGCTCTCAGTTAATCTCTGGGAAATTATTTAGGATGTAGCTGGCTTCAGAAGACCCACAAAACTACCACATATGCAGAACAGTATCCCTCTGTAGCTGATTTGGAAAACTGTGGACAGGAAGACGCCTGATTTCAGTGCTGTGACCAAAATCCCATACAAGGCCCTTAAATATACCATTTCTCTGCTAAAGATTATTCAAGGGCATTTAAGCTGCTGGTGACAACTTTCATATTAGGAAAACCAAGGATTTAGATGGGAGCTGGTATGTAAACATTAAGCTTTTTCTTCACTTTAAAACATGACCTACATCTTAACATTAGACCTCATGAAGAATCCTGGTATATATGAGAGCTACGATGATTACAATAATAATAACAGAACTGTTATGTCTTAATCATAAGTCTTTTAAGAAGCCAAATGTGTAAAATCAGTGCAAAACTTTCTCAATAATTTGTAAATAACTGTACACAGTTAAAAAAAATACCCATATTAATGCTACATGCTCATAGACTTATCCTTTAGTTACAGCAATGTTGTGGAATGTTGAGGAAAAGGATAAGAGCAGTCAAAATGGAAGAAAACTAAAGAGAAAATAGTCTAACTGAAATGATTGCTGGTGAGAAGAGATTACAGAGGGAAGCTGAAGCAGTTCATAAAATTCAGTGTAAGAGACATCCCTGAATTATGATTGCTAATTAATACATAAGCTGGCAGCTTTGCCATTGATCAACGTCTGATCTAGCCAGACAACACTGTTAAAATACTGCCAAAAAGAGTCATTTTAACTGACTTCAGCTTTCAAAAACTGTTAAAGTAGGACTTCCAATGGAAAATGAAAATACGTCAATAAAAATGCACTATGAATGAACGACTTTAAAAATAAGGGATTCAATGACAAAAAATTAAACACTGCAAAGCAAACTATATGAATCATATATTTATGTACAAAGCTATGTGTTTTTCAGGGTCATTTCTAGGCCTAAAAACCCAGGGCACATGCTATAGCTGATCTGCTCAATCTATGTAGATTAAATTGACTCATGCAATTCATATGCTCATGGTAACTCTAGGTGGTTTGTATATACAGTAAGTGAAAGGTAACCACAGTTATGACAAAAAAATGAAAATTCTTCAGATGCATTTATAGCTTCTAAATACTTAGGGCATATTTATTAATGTGCAATAATGATAATGATCTTGTTAGGCAACCAGACGTGCTGGCTTCAAATCCCCACTGGTTAGTGCTCCTCTGACATGGTGGGGATTTAAAATACCCAGTATTCAGTAACAGTTGTTCAGTGTTCATTGGTTCAATCCTGTATAGTGGTGTTCTTCAGCTTCCGTCCTTTTTGCTGTGACTGTCTCTGGTCCCTTGTGTGCTGCAGTGCCTCAGTGTCTGTGTCTCAGCATACCTATTCTGGCAATTCTTGCTCACATTAACTGTTCATATACACATTTTTACTGCATAAGTCCCTGCCTTTTGTTCCATTACAGTCCAGGTACCACCATTTTTGGAAAGGGGGGTTGGGGGGGGGGTT
>JAKJJM010054454.1:0-22031 GCA_021901965.1 Pipa carvalhoi | reverse complement strand
TTGTTTAGGATAGTTTGTTACTGGTGTTTGATACTTTGATACTTGTTTAGATTGTTTAAGATAGTTTGTTGCTGGTGTTTGATACTTTGCTGATTGTTTAGGATAGTTTGTTACTGATGTTTGATACTTTGCTACTTGTTTAGATTGTTTAGGATAGTTTGTTGCTGTTTTTTTATTCTTTGCTGTTTGTTTAGGCTGTTTAGGATAGTTTGTTGCTGTTTATATTTTGTTGCTTGTTGGGCTGTTTAGGTAAGTTTGTTGCTGGTTTTTGATACTTTGTTACTTGTTTCGGCTGTTTAGGATAGTTTGTTACTGTTTCTTTATATTTTGTTGCTTGTTTAGGCTGTTTAGGATAGTTTGTTGCTATTTGATGTCTGTATACTTTTGTTGCTGGTTTTTGAAGTGTTCCTTTGGCAGTTTTCAATAGGATAAATAGTTTTCGCCAAGTTGTAAGGATTCATCAGAAGTAGGTGAGGGCGGAGATGAGGTTGCAGACGATGCCCACAGGGACTTAGCACAGGCTATTCCCAGGGCGTGGAGTCTAAGGTACTCCCTGGTGTTCGCCAGTGACCCCCGCAAGGGGATATGGACTTTGCTGCAGAGAGTACCCAGGTCGCAGCCCCCAGGAAAGCCGTCCAAGCAGAGCAAAACAGAAACCGGTCAGAACTGAGTACAGGCTGGCAGAGCTATGGTGGGAAAACAGGAGCAGAGGGAAAAACAGGAGCAGAGGGAAAAACAGGAGCAGACTAACAGCCGAATGCTGGCAGGCAGATACTGCGATTAGCTGAGAACAGGAATTGAACAGGACTTGAACAGAACTTAAACAAAAACAGGAGCTTTTATTAAAGAACTGCGAACTAAACTAGCCCAAATACAAGCGGATAGAGAATATAATCAGGCACAGAACAGCATAGATATGACCCTTAAATAGGCTATATGAAAGGCACGCTCCTGCACCTAGCCGCGTCAGGCGCACACCCCCATGACGCGGGTGTGCGTGCACACGATGGAGACGTGACCTGGTCACATGACTGCGGTGCATAAGGATTTGCGGCGCGTGACCACGACGGACGCACACACATGCGAACCACCAACCGCAGAGACAACCGCTGTGGGACCAACTGGCAGTAAGTAGTATACCTCACAGTACCCCCTCTCCTCAGGGGCATACTCTGGAAGGCAAGTAGGACTCTCAGGATGACGAGAATGGAAGGCTTGGACCAAACTGGGAACATGGACGTCAGAGGAGTTAATCCAAGAATTTTCTTCTGGTCCATAGCCCTTCCAATGAACCAAATACTGAAGATTTCCATGATGAGTTGATGACTCTAGAGATGGAAAAGGGACCAATAAACTTGGGACCTAATTTCTCAGAATGTAAACTAAGGCGAATATTTTTTGTGGACAGCCTTATCCCCAAGCTTATAGATTGGGGCTGAGCATCTTCTACAATTCGTGAAGCCTTACTGAGAGGTAGTAGCATTTTCTAGATTTTTATGAACAGATTGCCAAATTGACGTGAATTTGTGCAACTCTGAGTGTACCACGGGAACCAGGGAGGGGCAGGCAACAGAAACGCCTTAGGATTGTACCCGTAGACACAGAAAAATGGGGAAACACTTGAAGAAGAGTGAATGGCGTTATTATGAGTGAATTCGGCCCACAGTATGAGGTCAACCCAATCATCCTGGGAATCCGAAATGAAGCAGCGAAGGTACTGTTCCAACACTTGGTTGGTCCTTTCAGAACTACCATTGGACTGTGGATGATAAGCAGAAGAAAAATGTAGGTCAACTTGAAGTGCTTCCTTAAAGGCTCTCCAGAAACGGGAGACAAATTGAAAGCCCTTATCAGAAACAATCTCCAAGGTAACTCCATGAAGGCGAAAAATATGAGAAACAAAAAGTTGAGAAAGTTATTTAGCAGAGGGAAGTTTTCATAGGGGAATAAAGTGAGACATCTTACTGAAATGAACCGTAACTACCCAGATGCATGTATGACCCTTAGAAAGAGGAAGGTCGACAATGAAGTCCATAGCTATATTTGTCAATGGAAGATTTGGAATGAGTAATGGATGAAGAAGTCCACTTGGAGTGGAATGAAGGGATTTGGATTGCACACAAGTGCATGCAGCTACAAAATCTTTAACATCTTGAGAAATCTCTAGCCACCAGACAGAACGAGATAGAAGATCCAGAGTCTTGGTCACTCCAGGATGATCCACTTGTTTTTTGGCATGGAAGGAAAGGAGAATCCCCTTACGTAAATAAGGAGGTACAAACAGAAGTCCAGAAGGGGTTTCTGCGGGTGCGGATTGTTGAAAAGATTCCAACTCAGATAGGGATACTGAAGCTACTGCAGCAGGAAACTTGACAGGGGGGATTATAGGACCCTGAGATTCAGTGGTTTGTTCAGAGTGAAAACAATGAGAGAGATCGTCTGCCTTCATATTCTTGCTTCCGGGAATATAAGTAATAATAAATTTGAAGAGAGAAAAGAAAAGTGCCCACCTGGCCTGTCGTGGGTTCAATCTCTGGGCCAAATTAAGGTATTCCAAATTCTTGTGATTAGTTAAAATTACAAAGGGGTGAATAGAGCCCTCTAAATAGTGTCGCCATTCCATTAGGGTGACCTTGGTGGCCAGGAGTTCACAATTTCCCACATCATAGTTCCTTTCGGAAGGAGAAAAAGGCCTGGAGAAAAAAGCACAAGGGTGAAGCTTCCCAGTCAATGGGTTTTCCTGAGATAAAATAGCACCAGCTCTGGAATCAGATGCATCTACTTCTACTCTGAAGGGTCTAAAGGGATCAGGATGTTGGAATACAGGAGCCGAAGAGAAGGCTTCTTTGAGAACAGTGAAGGAGCGTAAGGCCTCTATGGACCAGTCATCTGGTTTGGCCCCTTTCTTGGTTAAAGCTGTAATGGGAGCCACTACCGTAGAGAACAATTTAATGAATTGCCTATAATAGTTAGCAAAGCCTATAAAACGTTGGATTGCTTTAAGGGAAGTTGGTTGTGGCCAATCTTTTAAAGCTGCTACCTTGGCTGGATTCATCTCAAGCCCCGTGGAAGAAATAATATATCCGAGAAAAGGAACTTTAGAGACATGAAATTGACATTTTTCCATCTTAGCATACAGGGAATTCTATCTGAGGAGGGAAAGAACTTTAGTAACGTGGGACACATGGTCAGACAAGGACTTAGAAAAAATCAGAAAATCATCCAAATTAACAACCACGGAACGACCAAGTAAATCTCTGAAATTGTCGTTCATAAATTCCTGGAATACTGCTGGGGCATTACATAAACCGAAGGGCATAACCAGGTACTCATAATGCCCCTCATATGTGTTAAAAGCAGTTTTCCACTCATCTCCCCGACGAATGCGAATAAGGTTATAAGCCCCACTGAGATCAAGTTTCGTAAAAATATTAGCCTCTTTCAAGTAGTCAAACAATTCAGATATCAACGAGAGGGGATAGGTATTTTTTAAAGTAATTATATTTAAACCCCTAAAATCAATGCAGGGTCTTAAACTACCATCCTTCTTTTCTACAAAAAAGAATCCAGCACCAGCAGGAGGGGCTTATAAAACCTTTTTGTAGGTTTTCGGAAATATACTTGCACATAGGCTCAGTTTCGGAACAGACAAGGGGTAAGTCCTTCCTCGTGGAGGAAATGTTCCTGGGATTAATTCTATGGGGCAGTCATAGGGTCTGTGAGGAGGCAAGGTATCAGCACCCTTTTTGCAGAATGCATCCTGGAATTCATGATACTCTGGGGGAAGAGTGTCACGTGTGGTAAGGGGAACCTGTGACTTTTCAATACAGAAACACGACTTCACATACTTGAAGATAAAACATGGCTTTAATAAGTGAGACTGTATCTTTAACAAAGGTAAAACAGTAATAAAATGGACTGGAGCACCCAGAGTCCAAAATACCTCCATGGAGGTAAAGTACATTAAACACAAACACATAGGGAAGTGTAAGGTAGTATGCCCTCTAGAGGAACTAAGGAGGACGAGTGCGGGAACAGGAACAAAGTGACTAAATCAATGTGGATGTGGATTCTCTATACCACAGTAGGAGTTGGCGCTGGTTAACTCTGAGGCGCGGAGTCTAAGGAGGGCCAGGTCTTCACCCTAGACCCCCGCAAGGGGGTATGGCCTTTGCGGCAGGCACCTCCCAAGTCGTGGCCCTCAGGTTAACCCCCACTGGTGGCAGCTGGAACAAATACACATGGGAACACTGGCAGAATATTGAAACAGCTTAACAATGACATAGGAGGCAATACTTAGTGCAGCATAAATGGAACGTCATCCACAGCAACCCTGGACACCCAGAAGACAGAAGATCCTGAGAACAGCGAAGAGTATTAGCTCCTGGCTCTACGCTGTAGAAACCAAGCAGAGACATACTTGAGAAGGCTGTGGTGCTAGCTGTGAAGAGACTTCCTTTAGTTGCTGCAGAACCTCTTGGCAGAGACACATGGAGCTGATCCCTTTAAGAGTAACTTGGCAAGGCTGAACACTGTAAGACTTGGAACAAAGCAAGCTGTTAGAAAAGCAAGGCATAGGCATAGGCACAGGCATAGGCACAGGCATAGGCAAGAAACGAAGTCAAACGATCCACAAGCTTAGTGTAACAACAATACTCGAGCGCTGTGCTAATCACAGCGCTCCCCTTTTAAATCTTCTGCTGCTGACGTCACACGTGACGTCAGCGGCCACTGATTGGCCGAGAACCCGGAAGCGCTGGTCTACACGGAGAACCAGCGCTAGCAAGCTGTCAGACACAGCGCAGTCACGAGCGGAACAGCTATAGGGAAGCTGCCTCTCATGACATTGCTAGCAAGCTGCCAAAAGCAGCAGAGTCACAAGCGAAGCAGCTATAGGGAAGCTGCCGCTTGTGACAAAGAGAAGACAGTTGCCAGAGGGATAGTAGGAACCTTTAGAAAACATCTACCCTCACAACTAGGAGACCATCTAGTTACTTGATTTTGCAGCCAATCAATCACCGGGTTATTTAACCTGGGCCAGGGTAAGCCCAAAATGATAGGGATATCTGGTATTTGTATTAACAGAATGGACAGAGACTCGGCATGATATTTGTTCAACACCAGCTTTAACGGTTGAGTGGATTCTGAGATTAGGCCTTCCAATGAGGGTTTTCCATCTTGAGGCTGGAACTCGCATAGGAAAAACAAGAAATATGGTAGGGAAAAAATTTGCCTTAGCAAAGGAAATGTCCATGAAGTTTCCAGCGGCCCCTGAATCAATAAAAGCCCAGGAATCAATGGAAGATTCAGCCAAGGATATGGATACAGGTAACATGAGTCTATGGGAACTTTGCGGAGGTGTAGGTACCGATGAGCCTAGGCTCTGAAGTTTACCGAACTTTACTGGATAATTACGAACAAAATGTCCCCCTCCTCCACAATAGAAACAGAGTTTAGTCGTACGGCGGTGAAGACGTTCATCCTCGGTGAGACGAGTAGCAGGAATCCGCATGGGTACTTCCATCACGTGAACTGAAGGAGGGCTTCCTACCATGTAACTGGGGAAATCTACAGGAGGTACTTATTTCTTTTTCTCTAAACTTCGTTCTTCCGGGTGGAAAGAAGCAGTCGTAGACTGGTTAGGAAACTCAAACTCCTGTCGTAAAGCAGACAAGAAGGTAACTGAATCTTTAACCTTAGGATCATTATACTTCCATAAGGGAGAGGTCCAAGCTAGGGCATCATCTGTCAGGAGAGAAATCACAAAGCCCACCTTGGCTCTTTCGAAAGCAAACTACAATGGGAAGAGCTCTAACTGGATCTGACACTGGTTAATAAAACTCCTACAGGAATAGAGATCACCATAAAATGTTTGAGGAGGAAGATCCTCATCTGTCACTGAAGTAGAAAGAGACGAAACACCTACAGAAGTCATCAGAGGGGAACTAGGCTGATAACAAAAAGAAATGAATTCCACGACTTGGGTCATCTTATCCTGGAGGGTTTTGAAAACTTCCATGCTTCTGGTTAAAGTTTTCAGCGACAGGTTAAAGGTAGTGGTCCCTGTAGCCTTGGGTTGCTCCATGGCCCAATTATACTGTAAGGATTCATTAGAAGTAGGTGAGGGTGGAGATGAGGCTGCAGACGATGCCCACAGGAACTTAGCACAGGCTATTCCCAGTTTGCAGAGTCTAAGGTACCCCCTGGTGTTTGCCAAGGGGATATCGACTTTGCTGTAGGAAGTACACAGGTTGCGGCCCCCAGGAAAGCCATCCACTGGTGTGGTAGGGTACAGACGAAAGCAAAGCAAAACAGAGGCCGGTCAGAACTAAGTACAGGCTGGCAGAGGCATGGTGGGAAAACAGGAGCAGGGGGAAAAACAGGAACAGACTAACAGCCGAATGCTGGCAGGCAGATACTGTGATTAGCTGGGAACAGGACTTGAACAGAACTTAATCAAAAACAGGAGCTTTTATTAAAGAACTGCGAACTAAACTAGCCCAAATACAAGCGGATAGAGACTATAATCGGGCACAGAACAGCATAGTTATGAGCCTTAAATAGGCTATGTGACGGACACGCTCCTGCGCCTAACTATGTCAGGCATGCACCCCCATGACGTGGGCATGCATGCACACGATGTAGACGTGACCCGGTCATGTGAATGCAGCGCTCAAGGATTGGCAGCGCATGACTGCGACCGCCCACCGCAGAGACGACCACCGTGGGACCATCCGGCGGTAAGAAGTATTCCTCACAGACGTCTAGTGAGGCAAATAGTTTAAGGTAGATATCAGGTAGATGAAAGGTGGAGAAATACTTCAACTAAAAGAAAAGAAAAATAAAGAAAGGAGGGGAATTTTTTCAAATAGTGCTTAGGGCAATATAGGTAATTCAGAGGGGGGGGGATTCGGGCAAAATGTAAGTATAGGTAAAGTGGTTGAAAAGTAGAAAAATCTGAAAAAAAAATCAAATTTTTTCATACTTTTTGACCATTTTGCCTTTGATAAATATTCCCCTATGTACTCAGCTAACAAATTCATCCCATTCTACACGGGTAGATACTAATGACTTCCAAATCAAAATGAGGACTGTATTAGTTTATATGCAGCCATGTACTGCACATCTAATTTCATTTCTTATTAGCCCCACTTCACAGGGTATCATTAGAAGATAAAATATATATCATCACCTTACAGGCCTTTACGTTCTGCAACACAACACCACTGCAGATCAGTATATAGATATCTATTCAAGTGTACTGGTTAAAGCAATGATTATCTTAGCTTATTTTATAGGTGTTTGGTTACAAAAGGGTATGTTTCAACTCTATCAATACATGGCAGCTTGTCAACATTACTTTTAGAAAATGGAGCGTTGTGAACTCAACATAAGGCAGATCTAAAAAGATTTAAAACAGCCTTATATACTGTATTTCATGCCATATGTCTCATGTGTCTCCAAAACCTTAGCATGTATGCCTTTCTTAAAATCAACATACTAAATGCAGCTTACTGTTCTATCTCATCCCCTTAAAGGTTAAAATCTGTTAAAGAGCTACCCAGATGATCCCTTTAACCAGTTATACCTGTTTATATTGTGTTGTATGAATGTATTAATAACAATATCAACATTAACTTTAAAAAAGGGACATTGTGCTATGAATATTTCATATATTGTCCTCTTTGGGAACTGATTGCATATATGCAACTAAACCAGGGCCAGGCCTATGGTTAGGTGGCATAGGCAGTCACCTTGGGCACTGCCTATGCTGGTGGGAGGGGGGGGTGCTGTCCTGCTAGGTGCCACCTCCCTTCCCCAGGCCTGGCTCACCTCAGCTCTGCAGTAGCACAGCGCTCTCTCCACTGTGCTCCCCTAGCATGTCACTTTCTCTCTCTCACAGGAAGTGACATGCTCAGGGAGCGCTGGGGAGAGACCGCTGCGCGACAGCAGAACTGAGGTGAGCCAGGGCTGGGGAAGTGAGATAGACAGCATTGTCCTGCTGGGTGCCATGAAACCTTGTCCCGGCCCTGATTTAAACCGCTTTAAAATAGTTATTTATAAATAAAAATGTGCAGTGTTTGTATCCAGGTCCTTACAGCCCTGCAATAGTTATATTTTAATCTCCATTTTTAAAGTTAGTGCTTTCTTTGTACATGATGAAATGCAAATCTGTAATCATTTCCCACTCTTGCTATAAACTGCTGAAACCTTATGTTATGCAAGTGAAATGGGAATTGTTTGGCATCTCTATCGCTTTGACACCAAAACTATCTAAAATATCCATAAGGGTTCATAATACATTAGTTCAGCTGTGCACTGCAGGGCTACAATGCCTACAATTAGGGAGGGGGTTCATGAAAATGCAAATTGTCCCATAAAGGTTTAATATTCGTCAAGGATTATTTCTGCTATGTGGCATATTCTATCAGGCCAATACACCAGCTGCATATTTCCATATCACTTTGCTTCTTTTGATCAAAAATGTATGCAATTGGGGTTTTATTCATGTGCCTAAAATACAATTCAACAAGGCATACAGGTGTGAATATGAGGATTTAGCTGAATAAATGCAGAATTTACTGTTTTACTCAAAAGCCTTAAAAATGTGGAGACCAGATGCCAGCATGCACTACAAATTATTATACATAGAAATAAATATAAAAACAATTGTTACAATTTACGCTACCAATACCAATGACCACAATACCAGCAGCCAAAATACTTAGTGACATTGCCTAGTTCAAGTATATGTTGTTTTTAATTTAGAAAGAGATAGTTATGAACAGATTGTCTCCATTAAGAAAATGACTTCACTTTGCTTGGATACACCTAATTATTGCTGGAGTCCTTTGCTTCACACTGAACTAGAGGACTCCAGCAGCTTAGAGTACAAAGGGCTTAGGCCAGGGTCACACTAGCTGATTTTCAGCTGAGCTGGAAAGATAGTCTCCATTGTTTCCTGTGGGATAATCTACACAGGCTTTTGTGTTTTTCAATATAGACAATAATGAGCCTAATTAAAAAGGCTCAGCTGAAAACCAGTTAGTGTGACCCCAGCCTTAGTACTGATCCCTCAGCCTTCTGCCACATTGCTAACACAGGGGGGCTGTTTTGTAGACACAGTACAAATAGCTAGGGAGGGGTAGTCCTAATCCCTGTGATGGCAACACTGTGTTTTTCATTTCACTGTGAAACAAAGAGTTTAACCAAATACAGGATAAGCCACGAAGGGCTAATTTAGATAAACAAATTTAGCTTGCCAGCCAGCCTGTGGCTTTAGTCCTTAGGTCGGGTTCACACTAGCGCATATATGCTGTGCATTAAAAGAAAAAAAAATACATGCTGCAAATCCCCATTGTACTTACTAGCTCCGGCCACACTAGCGTACACTTCTTGAAGCGTATTTCCTGAGCATACGGATGCGACGCAAAGAATGGAAGCAGATAGGAGGAGTCAGGAACGCTGAAGGAGCGTTCACACTGCGTTGGGTAAGTACAAAAGAAAATAAATAAAATAGAAATTTGCCACCGTATATTCTGGACGTGTTTTTCTAAAAGTGCAGAGCATAAATGCGCAGGTCTGGCCCCGGCCTAAGGGAGTCATTCTGTAAAGTGAGAATTTGACTGTCAAATCACAGACAGCAGATTCCCATTATAAAGTCGCAACTGCAATAATTTTTTTTAAAGTTCCAGTTTTGACATTTCTTTTGTAAAATTGCGACAGTGACAAAATTCTCATTATAAAGTCGCAACTGCGACAGTAGCAGTCTATTGCGACTATCTTTAGCTGGCGAATTCAGACCTTTACACTACAATTCGGACTTTACAGCATGACCCCCTAAGAGAAGGTGAGATTCAGCCTTTGTTTGGAGTGATTCTGAGACCTCATCATAAAAATGCAGAACAGATACAGTTGGTGGAATTCATTAAAGTCGGAAAGACCGGTACCGGTCTTTCCGACTTTCTCGCGGGAGGTTATCCTCCCACGAGAATCCCGTTTTCCAGGTTATGGAAATCTGTGTTTTTTGATTTCCATAATCTGGAAATCGGGTATTTGTACCAAAAAATTCCGTAGCCATAAGTTATGGCTATGTTTCGGTGCAAATCGAAAAACACCGATTTCCATAATCTGGAAATCGGGACTTGGCAAATTAAGCCCAAAAAGACTCCAATCGAGTCTTTTCGGGCTTAATAAATTTCGCCCAGTATATCTAACAGTATCTACAGCCACAAAGCAATTTTTTTCCTTTTGGAGGAACCGGCATCAACCGCAAAGGGGAATTCCACCTTCCTCTGGATCAGCCACACACTGACAACTGTGTAAATAGAGCTGAACTTGATGGACAGGTATATATATTTTTAGCACAAGAAGCTTCACAGTGTAAGTGAGGGACCCCTTAACAAACATGGGGTCCCTCGCAACCTAACAAATGGAGTCCTCCAACATAACAGGGCATTTTTTACATAAACCCTATTCAGTTTAACTGTTAACTGTCCCTGTAGACATCAGTCTACTAGTCAGTATTCAGAAACCTGATAACCTTGCTCCCACCTTCCCCCAGTTTCCTTAGCACTTCCCTCTGCACTCCCTATTGGCAGCCCTGTTATAAGTTATACTAATTACTTAACTTACTCTCATATATGTTATGAGTAATGTAAGCTAAGAACGATAAACTAACATGTTATCTGTTCAGTGAGCTTTCAGTTGTACATCCGTTTCTTATTCTGGTGCACTCTGCTATCAGCCTCTTTTTCCTTCATTAGAATCAAGTAGATAATTAGACCCAGCCTGTCCTTTTCCCCATCTCACTTTCCTTGAACACAGCAGTAATGATGTCTAATTACCAGAAGCAATGGATTGCAAAACCATCATGAAAACCTCTCTGCTTAAAAACAGAAATTCAACAATCCCAGAAACCTCACAGAGAGTAAATATACAGGGAACATGTGTCATTTAGTTTGATTTAGCTAAGGACCGCATCAACATTTTTTATCTTATTTATGACTTGGACAGTTATTTAGAAAGCATAATCAAATCACTATTTAAAAGAACATAATTTCCAAATCTTTTCAAATTGACTTATGTTATTAATTGTGTGCACTGCAAAACTATTCAGTTATGTTTTGTAAACACAAAGATTTTGCATTCCAATATGGCTGCTTTGTGAGTGCTGTGTTTTGATGGAGAGCGACGCAGGGAGCAAATGCTTGAGAGCCACACATTACAGGTCCTGGGTCTAGTTCTTGCTCCCGTATATAGCTAGAATTCCACTGCAGGCTACAAAAGAAAACAATAGCGCAGGCTATTGTGGGCTTCCTAGGTTGCTAAGCAACATGATGCCTACCAATGCCTAGCTGGGCAAAATGATCTTTCTATATGGAGCGCCTCTTTCTCCGTACAAGTTATGGTATGTAGAGTTCAGCTATAACTGTACAGATACATAAGATGATTGTGAAACAAAGAAGTAGCTCTCAGCGCTGTGGCATCATTATGCACAAAAATTCAGCCAAACAAATGAGCAAATCTATGCTAATACTGTGCAGTTCCTGGTTTATTAAATGCAACTTACACAAAAAGAGGAAACAAATTAAAAGTAAAATGTACTAAAGGAGTAAAATGTAAACCAGCATTTTTATGATAAATATATAATGTAATAAATGTAATAAAATGGATAACATTTAAAAATGACTATGTGATGTGATATGAGTTATTTCCATGTGTGCCTAAATAAAGTTTTACAGCGAAACTGATGTGAGTTAACAGATTGGAGGAAAATGGATTCCTAAGGCTAGTGGCAGACAAGATATATTGTACCCATGGCAACAAAACAGCAGAACATGTTCCTATTCACTTACCTGTATACTGCACAAAAATCTGTCCGTGCAGGTGTATTTTTAGTGGTACGCAATGGTAACCCAGTAAGTAAATAAGAACATGGCATTTTGTCACCACTGGAAACTGCTGTAGGACAAATCAAATTCACGTGCCACTGGACTAAGGCTGGGTGAAAGAGTACCCAGGTACTTTATAAAGTACAAGTAACAAAAAGGTATACCTATATTCAACTAAATAAAACAAAATTAGTTAAAGCAAAAAGTGGGCAGGATAATTTGGGCGTAATCCATAAAACTATTAACAATCACATTATAAAGGTCTGAATTCCCATCAGTTGGACACTTCTCTAACTTTGACATTCATCTGTGTTGTGGCAAATTTGAGACCAATTCGGAAGCTTGAAGAGTTTGCAGACTTACTCACCTTTGTACATATGCACAATTTGGCTATTTACCATGCATTGGACTGCAGTGAAGTGGTAAATTCGGCAAGTCATACTGCTACGAATTTGGTGGTTTGACTTCACCAGTTCACAGTGGAGAATTAGGGGGCCTACTTGGCATATGAAAATATAGCGATCAAGTAGCAAAATGAACTGTGAATAGTGTCACATAGAAAAGGATATATGAGAAAAAATATAGCAGCTCTCAATCCCAATACATGAGTAAACAGAGTGAATAATACTTACACTTATCAATCCCTGTGTGCCAGCAGGAGGAGAGAGGGACGCACCCCTCTGCATCGGCATGAAAAGCATTGGATGTGGGCCTAGGCAAGCTTGCCCTTTTTATGCGGTCAGTTTTTACATGATTTTTCAATAAAATGCTTTTAATTCAACCCTGGGAGTGCCGGAGTACTTTTTCTGTTTTCGTTGTTGCCAAATAGAATAGGATGTAAGCAACACAAGTTGTAATGTGACTTTGATACTGTGACAATACTAGCAACCAAAATGTGAAAAACCAATGAAAGTAACACAAAATAGATAAATTTATAGTTACCATATTTTTAATCTGTGCTTCCAAAAAGGCCTGCCTGAGAGGAACCTTTTATACCCCAAGCCACTATCTGATTAGTTAATTGCTTTTAGGCCATTAACCAATCAAAAACAGGCAAAGGCTATATAAACCCTGCCTGGTTCTGCAGTTCCCTCTCAGGTAGGATCTTCTGCTATAAATAGCAGGAGATTTTACCAGCTCTTCAGTAGCAGCAAGGAGCCTGAGGAGAAAGTGTTCCTGCAGTCCCACAGGGGACAGTGTCCAGTCCAGGTTGAAAGCTATTAACAGCTACTAAAAAAAAAAAGAAATTACTTGTGCCAATATAACAATGTATACCATCTCACGTCCTGTCCCGCTGTGTTGGGTGGGGGCTGGTTGCAGCCAAATTGGACTTTCTCTGACACTTCATGAAAATGTGTTATCTAGTTTCATATGAAAGAATAGGACTAGGCAGGAGCATATTTATGTTTACTTGCTGCAACCACAAGGAAGTACATTTTAAATAAAACAAACCAGACATCTAAGTTCAAAGATACCATTTTACCAATGCTATGTAGGAATAATTTCCATGCCAATCCAAATGGGTATTTTATTCTTTTCATGTGTTCCTGGTCCTTAAACCTATTTCACTTGTGCATTTGTGCAGGAACCAATTGGAAGAGTGTCTCATCAGGAAGCAGTGATGTTTGGTTCCTGTACTAGTGCATGTCACTTACTGACACACCAAGGAATAAGAAGGGACCATACATGCGGCAGCGGGGGAGCATACTAGCTGCATAAATAGTTTTTTTAAAGGAGAGCTATAGGCTCATTTCATCTAGGGGAGATTGACAGACAGGAACCGGAAGTAGCAACCTCCTAATCAGCCCTAGACGAAACAAGCTAATAGTTCTTAAAAAAGTTACCCTTTTTAAAGGCTAATTTGCAGGAATATTAATTTACTTATAAATGTCCTTTTTTATAGTGATCCTGATCTTCTCCTTTATCGAGTCTAATAAAGTGCAACTCTGCAAAACAGACCAAATTAAAATCTTCAAATACTTTTTAAAACTCTTGCTAAAACATCTTTTATAGCCATGCATTTGTATGAAGTAAACTCCAATTATGACTACAATCTAACAATTGATTGTGGCTGATCAGAGTAATATTTCACCTGTGAATATAACCACAAAGATGACAGCTTGCCAGTTTCTCTCTTAGTAAAATGCAGTGGGCTGCACAGAACAATTCTCACATGGCTAGGCAGCAGTTCATTCACAAATTAGGTCAATGGAGAGAACCATTAACTAGTTTTGCATACAGTATGTGTATTCTATGTGAAGAATTCTTAATCCCTTCAACTTCTGCATACATTTCTTGAGTGTTAAACAATACATGTAAGGTTTTGTGATATCCAACAGTCTATCTGCATTAGACCACCAGTTTATAAATTAACTACTCTGGCTTTGTGCGACAAATTTTATGGTGAATATTTACTAAAACCAATTTGACCATAGCCTTTGATTTCACCCCATTTTGTTGTCAACTTTCATTTCCCTGAACTTATTAATTTCCCTGATTTACAAAGGATTGATAAAAATGTTTCTCCATCAAAATAAATTATCGATAAATATCAATCAGTTAACAGGGGCCAACTTTGCAATACTTTTCCATAAGGGTTCCTTCCATTACAGATAGATATTGATATCTCTTTTTGATGGGAAAATATTTTGGACTTAGGCTAAATGACAAGACCAACTGCATGGGTAATAATGGGTTTTCCCAGCCTGAAGGTGGAGAATTCTTTTGGTCAATGCAGTTGTCTTACAACAGTTTAGTAAATAGGAGAAAACAGAAATATTGTTAAATATAGGTTGTTTTCCATGCATTTACTAGTCGAAAAACTTGTTCGACTTCAGTAAATGTCCCCCTACCTGTGATGTAGCAAGCTTCATCTAAACTGAAGAATTTATGTCAACAGACCCACACAGCCAGCCAAAGTAGTTAACTTCTGAACTCTCTGGATACGAATTGCCATCTGGTGTCCTTTTAAACCAGTGATAGATTACTGAGCAAATACACCACTTATACTTAGCTCCTATTGGCTAAAATAGATCTGTGCCAAAATTAAGAAAATAGGATGGGACTGTCTCCTTAGGCTCTGCTGCCCACCTGAAGTGTAACAGCATGTGACTCTCCAGCATGCCACTTGTTCCCTGCCAGGAATGGAGCATGGCTGAAGGTACAGCTGGTATCAGAATGAGAATGGGTACATGGGGGTTCTTGCCCATCTCTAGCTAGATGTCCCTTAGTCTGCCATACTTGTAATAAAAAAAAGTCAATCACAATAGAAAGTACACACAGCCACTGAGTCTGGGTACTTTAGAAATACAGAATTAAAATTAATTATGCTTTAACTAAGGCCGGCTTTTTGCTACATACTTTAGTTTCATTTGTAACAAAGACTAAACTGAATTTCCCAGTGTTCCAATAGAAACTCAACACTGTACAATGTGCTCTGTCAAATGCACCATTCAGCAAATGTAAAGCAGTGTACCATAGCCTATTAGCTATTTTGATATTTTTGATTGTTTCTAATAATATATATTTTTATAATATATTACAATATTCTTAGTCTTTGTTTGCCCGCTATTACTACCTGAATTGTTATGCTGTTCCTTTAAAGGCCCAGTATCACCCAAACAATAAAAATTGCCATTTGGATTGGCATGGCAGTTATCCAAATACAGCACTTGCCAAAATGTTATCTTTGAGGCTGAATTCATAAATGTTACAGATTTCTGTTTGTTCTTCTCTTTACTGATAGCAGTCATGTTGTTAAAAAGACCTGACCTAATCTCATTGTTTTTCACATCATCTTAGATAATACATTTGCAGTAAGTGTGCCTCAATCCCAATTTTCAAAGCTAAATAGCTAAAAATCATATTTTAGAATTTTTGAAAGCAGAGATTGAATGTATATTAACTATAAATGCATTTGATTCATATTTCTTTTTTTTTTTTACATCACTGTCCTTTCAACCAGTGGTCCAAGCATGTTCAGTAGAATGCCTTCTGCTGAGCTCCACAAAATGAGAGAATGTTGTATTTTTTTAACAGGCAGCAAAACATTAGGAAAACAAAACCTAAAAAAATATATTCACAAATAAATGTAAAAAAACTAAATATTGAAAGATACTGAAAAATATTTTTTGCCTATAGTTAAACTTTAAGGTCAATGTAAAGTTAACAGACACTAACGGTTTCCAGGTATCAATTCTACCCACAGCATATTTTACAATGCACAGAATAACCAGGGCTTATTCACTAACATAAATAAGTTCAATTATCAAATGTGCTACTGGAAGTAAAACTTGCTTATATTACAAAAAGAAGGTTGTAAAATTCTGTAGACTGACCTGGGTAAAACCAGACTCTACTCAGGTGGGCCCTAGTATTGAGGGGGCCAGGCCTAGTGCCATAAAGGATCTCTTTTGACATTTGCAGGTCCTTAGCTTCCGTTTAATTACCTAACACTTGGGCAATCGTCTCTTTTGAAATGTCCTGAAAAACTGATATTTTATTATGATTGTTCTGATGTACATGACAATGTTTGCTAGTAAACTATGGGTCCTTACACTCAGCTTCTCTGGTGGGCCCAAGGTGTCTCAGTCTGACACTGGTGAAGGGATTAACCTGATAAGAGTCAATATTCACTTTTTTCTGTTGTTCTGAGGTGTTTGAAACTATATAAACATTTATGCTTGACCTTTTTTTAAACTATTATTGAGATCAAGATATCTTTCATCTTTACAGGTACTTCAAACACATTTTTCATTATAGGAGAGAATTTTATTAAAAAGTGAGGTAATCACCTCAGGAAAGCTGACTTCAGCTTTGCTATTGATTTTTCAAAGAATGATGCCAACTGTTTTCTCTGCCAGGTCAGAGTTGCCTGCCTCAGTGTATGTGGATTCAGGCAGCTGAATCCTAATATTTAGCATGGCAGACCTGCAATAAAAACCTTGACCTAGCAGAAGAAGGGATGTGTAGTATGGCAGGACTTATTAGTAGATCTACATCTCTTTTCATAATTTAAGGAATAACCTATATTTTTAACAGTATAAACATTGACATATCATGGGGTTTATTCATCAAAGTGAGAATTTGACTGCTGAAGTGAATTCTCATCACTTCAGGTCACTATGCTCTGATAGTTGCAAATTCACTAAACAGAGGATTCCCATAACAAAGTGATGGTGTCAGTAGCCGTCTCTTGCGCTATGTGGCGTAGTCAGTCGGACAGTAGGATCCCTGCCATCAGCCCCCTAATTCACCACTTTAATCTGCCAAAGTAAAACTGGGGAATGCGACACAATGGGCGAAAGTTATTAAGCCCATAAAGACTCGATCCGAGTCTTCGCGGGCTTAATCGGGCGAGAATTCTCGCGCTGTCATCAGGCGAGATCTCGATTGCGCTTCTCTGC
The DNA here is from genome assembly GCA_021901965.1 of Pipa carvalhoi. Lineage (NCBI taxonomy): Eukaryota > Metazoa > Chordata > Amphibia > Anura > Pipidae > Pipa > Pipa carvalhoi. Next base: position 4,732 of record JAKJJM010054454.1, on the reverse strand, counting down.
AATCGGATCTTTCACCCGAAAGGCAGCCATAAATTCTATGGCTACAAAACTTTCGGGCGAAAGATCCGATTGCGGAGAAGCGCAATAGAGATCCCGCCTGATGATAGCGCGAGAATTCTCGCGCGATTAAGCCCGCAAAGACTCGGATCAAGTCTTTACGGGCTTAATAAATTTCGCCCAATATGTTTGCCGAATTTGCTACTGCAACAGACTCCGACTCTTGATGAATAGGCGAATTACCTGTGCAGGCGCATGCTAAGTCAGTGACTGTAATAAGCATCCAAACTGGTTGGGAATTTGCTGCATCGCAGAGTTTTATATACTCTATTAAAGAGATACTTGTAACTTATCATATTAAACTAAAAGGTGCTCAAGTGATGAAGATATTAAAATACTACTACAGTATGGCAGGTTTCAGATATTCTGTAAATAAATGGTTAATGAAAGTTACATGTCAAAGATAATATGAACTGGGGAAGAATCAGTTGAATTAAACACCCCCACACAGAGCAATGGTTTGACCTTGTGTATTTTACAGTAGAGAATATAGCATTAGTGGCATCATGACAGTTAAGTTTTAATTAAGGTGAAAAGAGATCCTGAGGGTGGCTTTCTCACAGCTTTCAGAAAGATTCTTTATAGTACAATACAGAGGTTTACTGCCTTCATGTGGAAGACTTCCAGATAACATTTCTGACTTCTGAAAAATATGGCAATCATTTTCTTTCCGAAATTCTACTTTCTATAATGTATCGGTACTAGGAGGCACAGTATAAGTTCTTGGGTTACTTTAAAGGGCAAACAATTGTTCTTGTTATTTAAATTATTTTTTAATGCTATTTAAAGCACCTTTTAGATCTGTTTTATTTTTGCTTTAGAATTTGTGCATGTTCACAATTTACTGACGTGCAGTGGTTCTGCTTGCTTGGTGCTCATTTTTTTCACTTGGCAGATTAACTGCAAGTTTCCTACAGCTGTGAATTGACAAGAAAGGATTTATGATCTGTCTGTATTTTCATAATATATTTATCCATCATACCATAATCCTGCTGTGTTCCCAAATCAGATTCCTGAAACACAGACCCTTTTTCTGCCTCAGGCACTTGATTGTTTTTAACTAATACCTGAATATGTATGTTTAGGATCTAGTCTGCTTTTTGATGATTGTAAGAAATCACTTTTTTGAGATGGGCAAAGAGTTGGGAAAGACAACAAAGTGTTTTTCTTTAATAATCTCTTTGTATCCCTTATCATTTTGAAGACAGATAATATGTCATTAATGTGCTACAAAATCCTAGGGAAAACAAGAAGCTCATACTGTCTGACCCTGGCAGGTATAAGGAGTCATTTTGTTACACTATATCAGCCAAGGCAGCAGTATATAGGGAGGCACTCCTGCATTTTGCCTGCTAATCAACAGGCTTCACTTTGCCTCTGAATCACAGCAATCTACACTGGTATTGTGACCCCAGTCTCACAGAAAAAAAGTCACAAAAAAGACTAGCTGAAGCAGATGAAATTGTACCATTGGACATTTAAAATAACAGTACTATTTGAGCTTGTGTAAACAGCTAAATGAAATTTAACAAAGGGGTAATAACTTTATTACAATATTGTGGAAAAAGTCTAAAGTTTGATATCCAAGCTAAAATGAGGCATTTGAGCTAACAAGCAATAGGATCATCTGCTAGTCCAGGGGTGGGCAATTAATTTTCTCAAGGGGCCACATGAGAATTTGGAATGGTTTTAGAAGGCCAGACTAATATACTTTCCAATATCACATGTGGCCCCATGGGAAAATTAATTGCCCACCCCTGCTGTATAGTATATGCCATAGAGCATAAAAAACTGTGCTGCCCCCCTCCTTCCTACTCCCTACCCTCTGAACGAGGGGGGCGCTATCTTGGTACTCACCCCCCTCCTTCTCCCTGTCCCTACCTCTTCCCTGTCCCTGTTCTGTCTGATCAGCGTTCCTCTCTCACAGGAAGTTGAAAGTCAACTTCCTGTGAGAGAGGAACGCTGTTGCACTAAGGCTAAGTGCTAGATCAGACGCAGCCAGGACGCTGCCTACATCACAACTCGGCCCTGTCACCCGACGTTGGCAGAAGGGCCATAGTTTGCCCACCCCTGTACTAGTCTGAGTAAGCACAGTAGTCAAATGTGGGTAAAAGGTGCAGATTCAATTGTTCAGACAATTGTCAGGAAGAATCTGCTTTTACTTATGTAATTCTGTCCATTGCCTCTATGATTTCGCTTGCATCTAATCAGACTTTGGGATATCAAAGGGTCAATCAAATCAGTTGTAAGTATAATTGATCTTGTAATCTTGTCAGTGGGTCATAAATTTTTCAAAATGAAGCCTTTTAATAAGGCTGCATCGGTGGCACGTTCTGAAAAAAATCTTAGCAATATTTATATATGAAAAGAGAAACATATATAGATTACATTTTTTAATATTATTTTCAGCAATATATCTGCCTAAAAAACTGAACCTATTGTACATGCCCAACTACACAATATCAAATGTTTTTTACAAGTATCTAAAAAATAACATTATAAAAATTATTATAGTTTTGGAAAGTGATTTAAAGTCAGCTAATTAAAAAAAAAAGGATACAGTTGTGACATTTGTCATGACATTCACTTTATGGATGGCAGTCTAGGCAGAGACTCAGGGGTTGATTGACTAAAGGGTGAATTCACCTGTTGACGTCACTTCGCTACAATTCAAGTCGCATCACCAAAATAGTCACGAAATCACTTCTCATTATTGACTATGCGGCAAATAGTCTTGGCGAACAAGCGAACAGTAGCATTCGCTGTTGGATGCATTGTGTAGCACAGTCAGTCGGATAGAAGTAGAATGCGGGGCCCTGCCATCAGCCCCCCAATTTTCCACTCTGATGTGGCGAAGTCAAACACTCCATCCTTTAGTCAATAGTAGAAATACCTGTGCTCTATAAGACTGCGACTATCGCAGTTGCCCAAATTGGTTGCATATTCACAGAGATTTCTCAATAAGCGAATGAAAGCAAATTCAGAGGTTTATGCAGCTATTCAGCCTTTAGTCAATAAGGCCCTCAAAGTCAGAGCTACACCACGCAAGATCAAAAGTCTGGGAGAAAAAAGCAAACATGGCAAAATATTATTTATATGAAAACTGGATGGCTTAAGAATAAGATAGGACTAATACACTTGCATAAACAGTTACATTGATATATTTAAAAATGGGGTCATCATAAAATTGTGTGGGACTACTCATGAAGTCAAAGGAGGATGATGATGCAATTTTGCTGCCAAAGTGGCCACTGGCAAAGTTCCAGTCAGGGTGGCAGCATTAAATTAATTAATTACTTTTCATTTAACTATTTCCATCGCTTTTCAGTTTATCAGCATTTTCTTTTAGAAACTCCTTCTCTATGTCACCTACTTCCTCCTCAGCAGTTCATGGAGGGATTTGAATGAAAAGAGAATTCTTTGTAACCAATCAGAATCTTTCAAGTGTGCAACCAAACAGTGCTGCTGTCAACCTAATTCTTTATGATTGTTTCTTTCAGAATTCTCCAACCTGTGGATCAAGTCACTGACATAAGAGGAAGTAGGGGAGAGAGACTCTCTAAGAAAGTGGTTATTAAAAAAAATGAAAATAAATATATAACATATATTGCCAGCGCCGTAGCCACAGTTTCTGGCACCCGGGGTGGTGGAGGCGGCCGCCCCTTTGGTCGGGAAGATGCCGCCCCCACAACATGCCCGCCCCATGGGCCGCCCCACATGTCACCCGGGGTGGACCTCCCCCCCCCCCACGCTACGCCCCTGTATATTGCAAAAATGCACATGTCAAATAACTGTTGGAGGCTGAACTGTTCTGTTAAAGGGTTTTTTACATTAAAATGTAAACATGTTTAGATGACCAGTCTACTATAATATGAAATTTCTTAATTCTTTAGTTCTATTATTTTTCATTGATTCTATTACCGTTCAATGTCTTTTGCCCTTAATACCACTCTCCAGTGGTTGGCTAGCAGACAAGAATTTCCCAGCGCAAATGCCCAAACTGGAAAGGTTCGCTACTTGAAAAACCATAAAAAAAAGGAGACAGCCACAATTTATCTAAAATCATGCAATCTAGAACATGCAAATGGGTACATGGAAACTACAGCAAAGCATTGCATCGAAATTTACTCTTACCTATGTCTAACATTATGAATATTTAAGTCCAATATTCTCATATATTAATAGAGGATATATAGCAGGACTGGACAGGATAAACATAGGACATACTGGGGATTATGCAGTAATATAGAAAGATCAGATAACATCTTTTGTATACAATATTAGAATATTATTATATCATCTGATCTATCTCTATTGCAACATGCCAATAAACATAACTGCAGAATGACTGCTTTGGAATACTGAACTGGAGCAATCTTTGTCCAAGTTAAGATATAAAACTTTCTTGCATTTCATAGGTATCCTTAATTAAATAACTATAGGGAGATGCTTATGTCTGATAAAAGGTGGTGAAAGGTAGTCTATGGGCTAGGTCCTGTTTAACAAATATTCTCAAGCTGGCAGGACAATGCACTTTTGATCCTCAAGTATATGTATGTATGTATGTATAATTTTATTTATAAAGCACCACTAGGTTACGCAGCGCTGTACAATCCAACAATACAGTTATAATACAGACAAGGGAAAAGTGCTTAACAAAGAACAAGTGAAGTAA
>JAKJJM010054434.1:0-14617 GCA_021901965.1 Pipa carvalhoi | reverse complement strand
TATAGTGTTTGAATGGGGTCGCCCAATAATAATTAATGAATGGGGGTCGCCAAATCACAGGGAATTGTACTAAAGGGTCACGGCAATAAAAAGGTTGAGAACCAGTGCTGTAAAGCTCTTTGGTGGTGCTCATGTTGTCTTTTCAGGAATATGTGACTGGAAGTATTTCTCAAACACACATGCAACTTTCTCTTTTTGCCCCCAATTCTCTACCTGCCTTACATTGTCTCCTGGAACATCCATTCTGCTAGAGTTTGAAGCCACAGGAGGGCCCAATAATGATTAGTTCAACACTGGCCAGAGTAACCAATCCATCTGCTGCTGTTTAATAATTTGACCAAGTGCCTGAGTGATCTGGTTGACCTGACTTGGAAGAGAGCAGCCATTTCCAGAAATATTTCTCTTAATTTAGGGTGCTCAAGCACTCAGTCAAATGCTCAGATTATTGGCAAATTTGGCTATCTGCTGTCATGCCACACTAGATACACAACATGATTGCTTGGCAGTGTGTCTGTGTTGTCATGGAGCTAAACAGAATCGATAGTTCCATCTTCCCTACATTCAGGAATACTTCTGAAGAAAGCATTAAAGAAATCACTGAATTGTTTGTATTAAGTGTTTTTCACTTATTGATATAAACCTGATAAACTCTTGTGCTGAGAGAAGTAAAGAGTCAGCAGCCCTAGTTTAGGTTTGCATATCACCTATTTAAAACTATACACTGAAGAATTACATATGCTGTTAAGATGTAAATTACTTAGTCATAATGAAAGTATGCAAGGTGCAGAATGCTTTTAGATGAGTAGGAATATTTCCAAAAGATGGTGCTGGAGCAATACATGTTAGTTTACACAAGGAAAATGGATTCCAGTGGCAACGAAAATGTTATTTTTTGTGCTTATAAATTATCTCTTAGCCAAAACAAACAATGTAATGAATGACACCTGTTTACAAAAGCATATATGCAGAGAAAGACTGTTCTTTGCTTGCAATGAATTATCCATTTTGCATGTCGAATATGCCACAATATATTAAATATGCCGACATCTTTGTATGTAGTGATAGAAGAACTAATATTCTGTTTTTGCATTTTTAAAATCAGAAAATATGTGAAATCAAACACATTTCAGCCTTAATGGATGAGCGGAAGATTAAAAGGAGGAGTCCTAAATCCTCCACCAGTCACCCTCCACCTCTAGTTAATTCCAAAAGAAACTCTGTGCCACTCAGTAAGAGTACTGGATTCTCAAACACAGTGCAACAACCAGTGGCACAAAAACCAAAGCTTAAAAGGTAAGATGAAAAGTCGTCAGAGTTTTATATAGCTATAAAATGTAAAAAAGCTTTAAAACATTGTGAATACCAAATAACTAAGAAATGCTACTGTTTCTTTAAATAAGTCAGTGCCCCCAGATATTGAATGGCAGTTATTTCTGCATAGTACTATTACAAATTTTATTTTTGAAGTTGAATTCCTGATTTGTATTGATTTGAGTTTTTTTTTTCCTTCCTTGTGGTTACAGCCATATTTTACCTTTTAGTAAATAACTACCCAACCAGTCCTATTTTTTTATATGGGACTTTAGATATTGTATATTTATGACATGTTGCAGGAATTCCAGTATGGCTGCATCCACCATAGAGAGAGAGAGAGAGAGAGAGAGAGAATGAAAGCACAAACCAATAAAAATCAGGAGTTCAATTTAAGGTTAGTGTCTCGCTGGCTGTTTTGTGGCTGAGCTGGAAAAATAGTATCCATTGTTTCCTGTGGCATAATTCTCACAGCCTATTTTGTTTTGCACCATAGACACTAATGAGCCGAATTAAGAACAGCTTAGCTACAAAACAGCCAGTGTGACACTAACCTAAAAGATGACATTTTTTTTACAAGTACAGTACAGTGATAACTGTCATGCCAATCCAATTAGCAATTTTTATTTTTTGGGGGTACTGGTGCTTTAAAGGGATATTTCAGTCCCAAACAATTGTAATGTTGTAATATTTTCTGTTTAATGTAATGTTTTGAAATTGAACTTTATTTACAAATACAGCTGTTTTTTATTTGAAATTTACTTTCTATATACACTGTTCTATGCTGCTCATAGTGCTATGTGAGACTGCTGGTTTCAAAGCTTTGTCTGTGCATGCTGTCTTTGCTTTTGTAATGACTAAGTGGAGGAATCATCTGAGGTTAGCTGCTAATATTCAGGTGGTCTATTTCTGAGAGGGAGTTCTGAGACCTGCTGTCTTACTCATTGCAATGATCTGCATAGAAATGATGGGAAAGGTTTTTTTTCAGCAATTGATAAAATATTTTAACTTGTCATAAAGGTATATAAGATACAATAATAAACAGTTTTTGAGAGCTTAACCACGCTTTTTGAGCCAGCTTTAACTTTTTATTTAAGCATTTCTTAACTATGGGCGAACCCTTTATTCTCTCACCTGGTTTTTATTGTTATGGTCTATAACTGGTCAATATGTTGTCCCTTTAAAAGCAAATGAATTTAAAGCATTTTTAGCAGTGATAGCAATGTGCCTAGAGAAGGAAAGAGCAGAGTCAAAAGTCACCCCAAGGCAATGTGTAGAAGTAACAGGGTTAATGACACATCACATCATCAACTTAGATGGAAAAGGAAGGAGTAGGACCAGGTTTAGGAGGGAAAATAATCAATTCAGTTTTATCAAGATTTAGTTTGAGACTGCAGTGGGCCATCCAAGAGGAGATAGCCAGGAGACAAAGATTTTAGTATTAATTTCAGGTGTTAGCGCAGGGGCAGATAAATAAATTTGGGTGACATTCGCATACAGGTGAAATTTAAGACCAAATGAGCTGATGACATTGCCCAGGGAAAGCGTGTACAGGGAGAACAGGAGGGGACCAAGGACAGAGCCTTGAGGCACCCCACACTAATTGGGATAGGAGAGGTAGTATCATTAACATGGGAGACAAAGAAGGAGCAATCAGAAAGGTAAAACATCAGCCAAGGTGCAGCTTGATTACGGACGCCAAGCGATGTCTGAGCAAGTAGGGAGTAATCAACAGTATCAAATGCAGAGAATAGGTCCAGGATGATAAGAATAGAAAAGTGTCCGTTGTCTTTGGCAATCTGGAGATCATTTTCAAGTTTGCACAGAGCAGTCTCCATAGACTGCCCTGGCTAAAAACTAGATTACAAAGAGTCCAGGAGATAATGGGTATGCAAATAGTTAGTAAGGCGGGTGCAGACCAGACGTTCCAGAAATTATAAGCTAAAGGCAAGAGAGAGAGAGGACGTTAATTAGAGAGGCATTGAGAGTCCAGTGTAGCTTTTTTGAGGATGGATTTTGATGCAGACCTGTTTGAATAAGGAAAGAAATCTTCCAAAGGACAGGGAAGAGTTGAACAGGTTCGTTAGGGCTGGTACAAGGGCAGAAGGCATGGGGTCAAGCAGGTAGGTTATGACAGGGGAGAAAGAGAGAAGCTGAGAAACTTCAGACTGGGTAGCAGGAAGATTGGAATTCAGGAACTTGGGGAGTTTTATGTAAAAGTAACTCAGTGTTATCTGGAGAAATAGTTATTTGTTTGTGAATACTATCTACTTTGCGTTTAAAGAATATCGCAAAGTCTTGGGGGGAGTGAAGAAGGGTTAATGTATCAGAGGGGAAAGGGCGTGCAAGGGTGTTGAATGTAGCGAATAGGAGACTGGGATTTGATTTGTTTTGGTTTATGAGAACTCTGTAATAGGTTTAGTTGGTTAGGGAGACAGAGGAGTTCAGAAACGAAAGCAGAAACTTTATATAATATACATGTAATAGTTATATTGTGTTATAATAGCAACAAGCAAGTTGGGGTTACTTATATTCAGTTTTGTTTACTAAACAGACTGTGTGCATATGTGAAGAATGATTAAATTTATTTTCCCATGTTTTGCTTACAAATAGAGTTATTAAGGAAAAGTCCAAATCTCAAAGTGAGGGAAAAGGTGTTTCTGCTGCTCCAATACAGCACTCTTTCCTTACTGACGTTTCTGATGTTCAGGAAATGGAAAAGGGCCTCTTGAGCCTCCTTAATGACTTCCACTCCGGCAAACTGCAAGCTTTTGGTAATCTGAATCTGTATTTTATTTTCAGTTGTTGTTTTTTTTATTTAAAAATGAATGTTACAATTTTCAAGAAACATGGGGTGTGTGGGCATGGTCCAATGGTTCCATGATCAGACATGTCTTTTGGAGCTCTGGCTCTACCTGACTGAAATAAGCTTGCATTTCATCTTTATCTGCCTGGAAAGATGCAAAATGTTTTTGCGGGAACCTTTACCATCTGTGGAAATAGATTTATTTTTTTTTTAGCCTAAACTTCAGACCTTCGCAGTCTTCCCTCTAACGTCCACTGGTCTGCTAGTGCACCAAGCGCAAATGTAGACAAAGCCTTTCTCTGGTGATTTTACTTCCAAAACTACCTGAATTGCTGACAAAGATTATCTTGTATAAAAAAACAAAAAACCCTCACTGCCTCTCTCTTATAAAATTTTTAGTCTTCTTTAAAAAATTTCCAAACATGTTGCCATTTGGGTTTCACTGAGAAGGGATTTCTATATTGAGGGACTCAATGTCATGTTGGTTTAAGGGCGAAATTTACAAAAGTCAAATGATTTTTTTTTACTTTTTGCCTGTTTTTCATGGCAAAGATGGCCGTTTTCGCTGCAAAAAGAGGCAACAAGGTCGAAAATTACGTTTTTGACTTTTTTTGCACCATTCTTTGGCCGCTTTTCGCCGTGAAAATGGCAAAAAAAAAAAATAGACAAAAGGGGTGCAAAAAGGTCAAAGACATAATTTTTTTTACCTTTTTGCCCCCCTTTTACCCATTTTCGGATGTTTTCGCAGCGAAAAATTAGGGCAAAAAGGTTGAAAACTTAATTTTCGACCTTTTGCCCATTTTTGCAGCTAAAAGTAGAAAAAATCATTTTGAACTTTTGTAAATTTCTCCCTTAGGGTCTGTTTAGTAGTATGGCTAAACTGTGCTGCACCCTTTACAGTTCCTGGAAATCCTTGTCTGGAGAACCTGAATCCAGCTAAGTGGAACAAAAGTATGTATTACAGTTGGTGGATTCTCTTGTCTAAAAAGCTTTTATAAATGACGGTCATTTTTTTAGATGACAGCACTTACAAGGCTTTCTATTTAAAAATGGCAAAACTATCAATACTGTTGAGACCTGCTCTATTGTTTGGCCTTATCCACCAGCCCTGTAAATGAACTGTTTCCTGTTTTTTTACATAGGCAATTTTTTTAAACCGTGTGCTTCTGCACATGACATTCCTCCTCGGTAAGTGTGTAGTTTACCCCTTTGTGGCTGAACTGGTGTTACTCATAGACACTACCTTTTGATAATAATAGTACTTACAATTGACTGTGGCAGATCTTGCAGATCAGAAATCTGACACTGACTTGCGGCAAAGGTGGAATCCTATAAAATCACTATATTTAAAGTCTCTAAGCTCTATAGTGCTACCCATACTACAACCAATGTTTGTCTGTGGAAATTGCATGGCATTTTGCTTGATTGTATGCAGCTGATTGCAGTGGGTATGGCTGAAGCACCTAAAATAAATAATGACTGCTTCCCACATACTTTTGGCCACACAATATACTTTGGAGAGAATGATCAAATATAGATTTCAGCAATTGTTGCATTACCTAAACCAGTTGCTAATTTAAAAAGAGAACTGCTGTTTTTAATTACAGGTTTTGGAAGCATACACATGTTTCAATCATTGTTTTAGACTTAAAATATTTGTCTTCAGTCAGAATTTTTTTTTGTCTATTTATAAACTGTATCTAGGTCAGGAATGTCCAGCTTACGCATGCCTTTATGGGATATTGGTATTGTTTTGTAAATTACCAGTAAGAATCTCTAGTAAATATCAATATCCAGCTTTCATAACAATTCCAATTATTGTATTATTCAGTTCTTTCCAAATTAGCTGAATTTTAGAACAGATTCAGTAAGCAAAATAGTAGAGATGTGTTGACATTCATGCAAAAAGACTGTTTAATTATGTTAAGTAAAAAGACTATTTTCTTTTTATACTTGACTACTGCTATCTTTTAGGGAATGAGTGTTCAATTGAGCAAATGGAACATGTCAGAGGAATGCAAGAGAAGCTGGCCCGCCTGCATCTGGAATTGTATGGTGAACTAGAAGAACTTCCAGAGGACCAGAGGAAAATAAATAGTGATTCCAACCTTGATCGATTGCTTTCTGATGTAAGTTTAGCAGGGTAATCTGACATTTTCCTCAAACCATTTTTTTTCACTACAAAAAAAATGCATATTTGGTCACATTAAAAGTTTAAGTGTAATACATTTGCATTGTCTGCACATATATTTTCTGCATTTATTTGTAAAGTGCTTATTATAATGCTTATTTTATGTTTTGCAGTTGGAGGAGCTGAATTCCTCTATGTATCCTTTTTAAATAACTTCAAAAGCCACTTTTTGTAGTCTGATAATGTAATTATATACTGAAAGTGTTTATAGATGTATAACAAATTGCTGAGTTTCTAAATCTGTATTATCTTTGTTAGCCTGGCCGTATTACTGTTCTGTTCACTTATTGTATCCATACACCTTCTTAATGTTTTCAAAAGGATCAAAGTTAGAGTGACGCCATGTTTCCCCAAAAATAAGACAGGGTTTTATATTAATTTTTGCTTCTAAAAATGCACTAGATCTTATTTTCTGGGGATGTCTTATTTTCGGGGAACACGGTGCCACTACAGTACATTTCTTTACATTACTGCAGCTAGGTCTTATTTTCAGAGGAGGTCTTATATTTCTAAGCTTAGAAAAAAATGCACTAGGTCTTATTTTTGGGGGATATCTTATTTTTAGGGAAACAGGGTATGTTAATTTAAAGGGTATGTAATGTTTGGATAAAACATTATTTATTTCTGACATGTATACATATAGAAAGCCAACTTAAACATTAAAATGTAAAAACGATTTTATGATCAGTAGTACTTGCCTCTTGTTTAAACAGCCCTTCTCCCCCAGCCATTCTGTGTACAGACTCTTCCTCTGCAGTGCTGATAAGCTCCACCCCCGAGTGACATCACTCACTTCACAGAGCCATTCTTGTGGGAAACCCCCCCCTTATATAAAAAGCCTGTTCCTAACACTTAAGCATGTGCAGATAAGACGCAGGGCCGTTCCTAGGGGCGGGCAGTGCGGGCAACCGCTCGGGGCGCCGAGCAGATGGGGGCGTGGGGGTGCTCTCACCTCCGACCGCCAGCACCCCCCCGTTGCACAAATTTTCACTCCGGGCGAGGCGAGGGGCGCAAGTTTTAAGCTCTCGCCCGGAGTGAAATTTAATGTAGGAACGGCCCTGATAAGACGTCTCCGACTGCCTGTGCACTCGGCTTTGGAGAGAAGCCAGGGAGAGAGGGGGCGTAGCCAAGTGCTTGGTCTTCCCATACAAGGAAGTGCTGCAGAGGGAGCGAGCAGCTACAGGGGGATATTGAGCTCTGCTGAATTAAGAGGTGAGTCAGGAGTTTCTTAATTGCTATATTGCTTGACAATATGTAATTAGGGCTTTCTTTCTAGCCAGGGTTTACTTGCCCTTTAAAAGATCTGTTTTGATAGTGAAAATGATTTGTGTCCATATCACTTCAGAAAACAAAATGTGTTCATACACATTATCAGCTAAAAATCTAAAAAAAGACAGGAATATTTTGGTATCAGCTGAAAAAAAAAATAGCAGCTCAAATCCAATCCAAAAAAAAGTTGCTCCTCAAAGATGTTAAGTATGTTATATAGCTTCACATAATTCTGTAGACAGTGAAGTGTTGGGAACAGTGGGTCATACATAAGCTAAGATTTTTGACAGTGCCTCTTGTAAACCCTACTAGATGGTAACATTTGTACATTTACATTTTTTTTTTAATAGGATTTCTAGAGACACAAGATAAATGACAGTTACATGTTTAATAAATTGGAAATCCCCCTGTAATAATAAATATTTCAACTACAATCAGTATTTGTTTATTGATATGATGAGAAATAAAGATTTTCCATTCAGAAAGCCATTTGCAACATGTACAGCTTAGTGGTATAAGAATATGCACATGCTGTTTCTGAAGATGCACATCAATCGAGTGAATTGTTGCCTCTAACCAACATATAAATAACTGGTACTATTTATTTTTTTTATCCAGAATATATATCTGTATTCTTAAATCTTGCATTAGCATTTGAATGTCAAGTTGTATTGTGGACACAAATCTGCAGCATGCTGGAGAGGGGGGGACATAAGCTGTTCTTTTCATTTAAGGCCGAAACAAAAACATTTTTTTCTGTTCATAATATCTCTTTAAAGTGATCTTGATAAAAATGTTCACAAGTTTGAAAAATGTTATTGTTTGTTACAAAATATATTTTCAAATGTAAATAATTGTGTTGAACAGGTATATCCCCTTACTACACACAAACTTATTGTTTGTTTTTATTAACATTTTGATCAAACCAAACCTTAACAATAGATCTCAGACAAAAGTTACATCTTGCAGATGCCCAGGAGATCCCCAAAACCACTACAGCTAACTGAATTGTTACTTCTGTGTGTTCCAGACTTGATTTTTTGAATATCTATGGAAAAGCTATGATTGGTGTTATTGAAAGTGAAATTTGCGGAAAAATATATTCATACATTCCATACCTCATACAGCTATGTATTTGCAAATGATATAAGAGGTGTAGCCTTTTTTTCATATTGTGCATTACAGTGCAGTTAGCTCTGTGAAATAATATTTAGACCATGTTTTTGTTGGATATCTGATGTTTAGAGTTGCACGAACCTGATACATGTGAATCTCATATTATTTTGATTACAACAAAAAGAACCTCTTTTATTAAATTCCAAACAAAGTCTTTTGATTTTGGTAACATAATGCATTCCCTTGCTGTTTTTAGGAAAACCTACAGAATTTTAATACATGCTATGGCTTACTGATCTTAGAACATAATTATTTTTTTCTTTTTATAATTGATATCCCTCAAAATGTGGCTGCAATAAAATTAATGAATTAAAGTTTTCTATTTATTATCATTGTTTTCCTGCAATCAAATTGCTACTGTTTAAATGTTCTTAACATTGGTCATATGGATAAAAAGTGTGTTGTTTTTTTTTAAATGCTACTCTATCCATTATATGTTATATTCAAAAAGTATACTTTTTATGTTGTCATTTGCTTTATCTTTTTAAGAGATTATTAATTTTGTGAGAAATTCGACTGCATTTATTTTGAACTATTTTTGAGTGCAATACCAGCAAACCAATATGTATTTAAATTGTATGTGCCAGTATATGAATTTAGGAATGGCCAAATAAAAAACAAATGCAATTATTTGTCTCTACATGTTTGTATTAAAATAATTGGAGCAAAAGCTATTTTTCTGTTTGTTTAATAATTTAGTTACTTAGGAAGCTTGTTTGTATGTGTAGGGGACACAGGAAACCCTAGAAGTGTTAGTATTTTGTCTCTGTTTTGTTCCAGGAAGGCAGTTCATCATTTTAAGGCAGTGATTCTCAACCTTTTTATTGCCGTGACCCTTTAGTACAATTCCCTGTGATTTGGTGATCCCAATTCATTAATTGTTATTGGGCGACCCCATTCAAACCCTATATCTCCGATGGTCTTAGGCGACCCCTTGCAAATCGTCATTCGACCCCCAATGGGGTCCCGACCCACAGATTGAGAACCCCTGTTTTAAGGTTTACTTTAACCAACTGTGCCACGTCTTGCTCAAAATACCTAAATTACTGATTGGACCAGCAATTAGGAATTGGGCTACCAGTAAGAATCTATGGAGCTGTAGTGAAAATTTGGAATTTGTGTGTAACATTTTTTCAGCACACAGAAATATTATAACTTTTTTCTTTGTAGATTCTTATAAGATTGCAGTGGATTTCCTTTAAATACTCACAAAAACTAAGAACCCCTCCCCCATATGCAGGACAGGAATGCATAAAAAAATATTCCCCTTCACCCTTACAGATGCGTGCTTAATGAATGTTTGTTTGGACCTCTATATGGACCCTGGAGGGGGTTAGGGAAATCATTTCCTTATCTCAGCTCTTATTCAGAATAAGCGAATGTGCATGTGAGCTATGGATATGACTACAGCCAAATATTCAATTATTTATTCACAGCAGTTACTCAAAGAGAAAGTTAGAATAATAACAAGGGACTTTAGGTTTATTTTACCAGGTGTTTATAGACTTCTGTATTTATTATCTAGACTAATAATACTTTTTTTTTTCTCAACTGTTCTAAATTTCCCTGGCAATCTCCTGACAAACTCAAAAGTTTGTTACAATAACGATTGGTTTTAAAGATTAATAGTTGAATTGCTTTGGCTCAAGTTTTGTGTATATGTATAAGGTTAACAATTTTCCAGAGTGCTGTAGTGGTTCAAGTTAAAGGAATAGTTTGCTGCTATATTTACCTAACAAACAACTACTGTCCTACTGTAGTAAATAGTAAAGTATTTAACATAAATAGTATGGCTTGTTTTTTTTTTTAAAACCATTGCAATTTTTAAATTTTTTTACAAGTACCTTTATATAGCAGAAAGGTATATCTCCACAGCTCAACTTTGGCTATGGTGCTATGAACAAATCAATTTTTATCAGTGAGGTCTGGTGAACTTATCCGCAAAATGCTTCATATAAGACCAGTACAAAGTGATAAATACTACATTTAAAACAGAATTTTAGGGAAACTATCTTTAGTCACAAAAATATAATCGTGATGTTTATAAATGTAACAATTTAACGAGGAATTTCACACTGTCCCTTTAAAGAAACCAATATGACCTAAACTGAAATCATCAAGTATAAGCAAAAGCTATGGGTTGCATATACTCGGTACAAAATAAAACCAACGTTACTATATTCAATCAATTTACTACATATTTAGGAACAAAGAAACAAATAAGATATATGTGTTGCTGCACATGGAATATAAAGCTGTTTTCTAGGCCGGATTCCTCTACTCAGCAAAAAGGATTAAAATTGCCAGAGGCAGGATGAACAGCAACTCACACCAACACTTATATTCAGTGAAGCAGAGTCATCAATGTTTGCCAAGGCCACAGCAGTCCTATTGGAACTCACAAATCCAGTTTACAACAGTTGGGGTTTAAAGGACAACTAAAGCCTGAGAAAAATATCAGCTAAAATGATGTGCCTTATATATAGGGCTTATTACAACAGCCCATAAGTGCACCAGCTCAACAGCAAGTGAATACTGATATCTGTAAAGTTGCCACTGGAGGTAGACATCTTTATTCCCTCCTTCCTTGGCCAGCAGCATAGGACATGCTCAGACTGTACTAATCAGGGACTGGGGAAAAATAGTTTGACTTAAAAATATTGTTAGAACTGGTAAATAAATCTAACTTTTAGTCCAGATTACTGCACTGTGGAATTTGGATTATGCATTCAAAGGCTTCAGTTTCATATGATGTATTTAGCAGAAATTAACCATACCCCTCCCCCATACTACAAAGCTTGTTACTAATGTGCTCTGAGACTGTACTATAGTCTGCAATGGTTTTCAGTCCGGCTATGCAATGAGCTAATGCCCTATCAGCCCTGCATTATGTGTATTTTATACAGATTAGTTTTAAAGACATGTTGTTACCAGAACATCCTTTTATCAGTGAAAAACCTATAAAACATACAAGCTGTATGGATACTTAGTAATTTATTTATCTTCATAAAACATGATTATCTGCAGCTCCATCTCCACACTTAGGTAGTTAGTCATCAAAGTGCCAACAGTCGTGTAAATGTATGAATTTGTGTCTATTCACCACTTCTACAACTTTGCGAATTCAGCAAACTCTATGATGTGGAGAATTCGCATCCAGTTTGAAAATTGAAAGGCTTTTGCCTTTAGGTCAGTGTCACACTGGCTGTTTTATAGTTGAACTGGAAAAATAGTATCCATTGTTTCTTGTAGGATAATCCACACATTTTTTTTTGCACTAAAAACAATAATGAGCCTAATTAAGAATTTCAAGTCTTTTAGGGGGTTATTGACTAAAGTCTGAATTGTCGTGTAATGGTGTGAATGACTGCTAATGACGGACGCACACTGCCTAATAGATGGCTACTGTTGCTGGCGCGATGCCATTATGGTAATATTGTGGTTGCACCTTTACTATGGGAATCTGCTATTTAGTCAATAAGGAGTAGAATATCAGGGTATAGCCATCCAAAGTGATGAGAATTCACTTTGACAGTCGAATTCTCACTTTAGTCACTAACCCCCTGAAAGTGTGGTGACCAAAGGCCAGCATGAGTAGGAAATGCATGACATAAAAATGAATGTAAAAACAATTGATGCAATTTATGCTACTAGTCTATTTCGACCAAAACCAGTGACCAAAAATCTACAAAATTTTTGACATTGCTGTGATTATCTGAGCATTTTTTCAGTATAGAAAAATAGTATTCCTACAGCACTATATCATAAATATATAGTTTTATTTATCCATAATATAAAAATACATACAAGCCTCTGGCAACGTTTCAGACATACGTGTCCTTCCTTAGGCCAATTAAACAAGAATTCGAGTTATATCAAGAAACATCTTAAATAGTTACAAACAGGAAATGACATCACTTTGTTATCATAGGAACTCCCGTGTATCCAATCTTACATACAGAACCAGCCGAATGCATAACAGAATCTCTATATCGTATAACAATCATTTACATAGTCACAGGAATAAGTATAAATTATAATCTTTGTTTAATCCCTGGGGAGCCAGTGTGTTTAATTTCAAAATCCACCACACTTCTCTCTGCTTTAACTTTAATTCACAATCCCCTCCCTCCTCATTTTCCCCCATTGGTCTGTAGTATGTCTGTTCTCTATAAAATGTCTTGAAACTGGCAGACTTTTATTTTAGACCTAAAGGAGGACCTATGTTAGGATATACACAATTTATTCCATTCTTCTGGGTAATTTCTCCCACATTTTACAAGTATATATTTCTAAATATTGAAAGCAATAGTTATGGTGGTATTGTCTCTCCAATGTAGATCCATGTAAAGGAGGCATGACTTCATTTTGTCTATTTCTGACATTCTCTAAAACAAGTCACCACTACCATTTTTCTGACGACACTCAGAAATCACTTTGCAGCAGTTCTCTTCATTGTTACATGAATACTCTAGAACAGTGATGGCGAACCTATGGCTTTCGGGGAAGGCGCTGGTGAGTGATGTCACTTGGTGCCAAAACGGTTCGCCGTCAGTGCACTAGAAACAAGTATGTAAATCTCATACTGTCGAATGATGCCACTCCACTCTACAGCATTGAGTTCATCTTTACTAGCAATCAATTGTTTTCCCAAAGAGAAATATGCTTGCATAATATCTCTCCACAATCACTACCTTAGATTATATTTTCTGTTACCAACACATAATAATTGTGATTATCCTTCATACTGAATATTCCCTGACACTCCATAAATTTCTGACAATACAGACCAGCAGTTTAAGCAGTTTCATATTAATTATTTTTGTATTGTATCTCATCTTTTTCTGTTAAGATGTTTATGCTTTGGGACTTCTTGTACCATTTTTGACAGTAAGGGCGAAATTTAATAAAATCGAAAATCGGCCAATTTTTCGATTTGTGCAAAATCGAAAAAGTCACGGTCGCGATTTTACAACTAGCAAAAAAAGTCGCAATGTTACAATTAGAAAAAGTCGCGATTATACAATTGGGGAAAAAGTTGCGGTAGCGATTTTTTGATTTATCGCGGCCGCAAAATCAAAAATTCGCCGCGATTTTTTTACGATTTTAATAAATTTCGCCCTAAGTCTCCTGTCTTTTAAAGACATTAAAAGAAAAGTGCAAACAGATATGTAATATGACATAGACAAATCACAGATGTGTGAAATTGAATAAGTTTTAAATGAAGCAATGTTAAATTATTTGTTCTGTTCTATATTCAGTTCAGTTTCAAACCTAAAGTCAGGAACTTTAACTAAAAGAATTGAGAATTTTAATAAACCAGAAATCAGAAACCTAATGTGTGGTTTTAGAAAGTTGCTGGTCACTTGCTTATTTCTGAGCGATCCTGCAGAAATCTTAGTTCCGTTTGTTAAGTACTAATTTGAGATTTGAAATATGCAAATATCTCTAAGATTGTGGCTATAACAACCAGTGAAAATAAATAAATAACATATATTGTAAAAATAATGTATGTAACATAGACCATTTGCCAGCTAACTGTTGTTTCATATATTCTTTTTTATATGTTCATCCAGCTGCTCACTGAATTGAAAAATAAGGAAAATGGTTTTCTCCTATCAAACACTATAGTCAACTCTAAACCTAGTGGAGATCTCTTTATAGGGGCACTTTCCTGAAGCTCTTGTAATTCTGGTGATAGGACATCCATATTTTGTAAGACCGTGAGCATGGTATCACTGCAGAGATCTCCTATTTTTAAAACCTGTAAAAAGATGAAAGGAGCGCACAAAAGTAGAGAGAGAAAAAATAATCTCCTCTAAGTGTAGTATTTATCAATATAAACGTAAAATTAGTGACACTCA